>BQNB010056001.1:0-38849 GCA_026074375.1 Tanacetum coccineum
CTTGTTCTGCTTTATTGGTCTTTTCGTATTGATTCCACTCAGAAAGGTGAACCAGGTTTAAGTCTTTCTTGCTTTGCCTGCCCGTTTTCTTTTTATAATTGTCGAATTATATCAAATATTTTAACAAAGAAAAAGATAATAAATATTAAAGTTTACTTAATTTATTGTTCTAATCATAAAAATTCATAACAAAGAGACTGAAACTAATTAAAGACATATGATTTATATGCATACGTGTCATGGTTTCTTCATACCTGATGTCGAGTATATTAAAGGTTCACGAGTCTTTCTTACGTATCTTAGACTTCCAATCTCTGTCCTTTCTCCTATAATAGTCAAAAAATGCTCATATTTCTCACACATGTCGTACTGTCATGATGCTTTTTTACAGGTCAAACGTGATTACATGTGTTTGTATTGCAACATTAATTGCCAACCTTTTCGCAGTTTAGAAGTGGTTAGGAAGCACATGGTGGCAAAAGGTTATTTTAGAGTCCTATATGGTAAGGGTGATGAAGAGGAAGAAGTTGAATTAGACGAATTCTATGATTATAGCAACAGGTATATATGATCAAGTCTGTTGTCTCTTGAATTCTATATACGCAGCCCTATTTCAAATGTTTTTCTATATGCAGTTTTGCAACATCAGAAGTTAATACACCACCATAGAAGTGTAAATTGTAAACTATATGAGCTAATCAGGCAATAAGCATATTGCATGGTTCTTTTGTAGTGACACCCACAAGGCCACAATTTTAAAACAAAAAATAGTGCATTTTCCAATCATTTGATGCAAAGGTTTAGTGCATAAACTAAAAATGGATCACTGATGGTATAATTTTTGTAACACCCCCAAAACACGATACGCAGCGGAATAATACATTTGGGGTGCTACTTCATAATACATGTACACGAGTCCTAGTAACATGTCAAAAATACGTTTATTAACAATTTTCATCTCATTAAAAGAAAACAGCAGAGTTACAAGATAGGTCTCCAAACTATACAAGTCATATCACGACTTCATTTCAAAAATGTTTTATTAATTTATAAACATATGTTCAACGAGCCTTCATTCTTGATATCCGCGTTCTGTCCCATCCAAACTATCTTCATACCTAAACCTGAGAAAAACATGCTTAAAAGTATCAACATTAAAGTTGGTGAGTTCATAGGTTTTTGTAAGTATGAATGTAAATCCCAAAAACTATATATATAGGTTTACTGTGTTACAAGATTCGCCCATACAAGACTTGCAACGCATAAACCTACATATATAGGTTTACTTATATAAAATCCTAAAATGTTTCAAGTAGATATTATAATGAGCACAATATCCCAATTAGTTTCAAGTATGTAAGAGAAATGATTACGATTACTCTAAGTTCATGGAAACAGCGATGTAGACTTGTAAGTATGCCACTTTATTCAAGGCACGGTAAATATTCATTAGTATATAGTTGTTGGTCATCTAGACACCAATCCATTCATATCTGACATGGTATAACGTTCGTTAGTTCGATCTCGAACTAGTGAGAGCTAATCACCAGAATGGGGGTTGTCAATCCCCAATAGATCTATTTTATAACATTCGCGCTCACCCTCCAAGTGATTTACAGTTCATGAAACCTAAGCTAATCCGTAATTATTCGAGTAAAAGTCAAGTATGTGTTTACGTCCAAAAAGTAAACCAAGTATTGTATCTCATCGCATAACAAGTAAAGAAGTGCATAAATCAATTTGTAATCAACCAAGTAAATGTATTTATAATCAAGCATGTTCTCATCCAAAAACTTATAAAACAAATCATGTAAAACGTGGGGTTATGAACTCACCTCGAGGGAGCTAATATTAAGTATATAACGCAAAATGCGTCCGATAATCGCCGAATGCAACCTAATCCAATATAGGTCATATGAGTACTCGAGTATGTTGTCTAACAACTACCATATATAATCCTATTTCGTTATCATCATACTATCGTTCGGGCTATCATAATTAAGAGGTCATGACATGACGTACGAGGAGCTAGGATACTTTAAATCGTAAATCCAACAACTCGTCAATACGTCATCCGAAGAGGCCTCATTATGAAATTCCCTAGTAATATAGCACTTTGGTAACTATAACACATATATTTCTATATAGCTACATCACCATCTAATCGTTTTAGTGAAATCATATTTATAAAGTAAAAACGTTTATAAATACGCCTTTAGCAAAAATGACATAACTTTGTCGTTTTAAGTCCGTTTATCGCGTTTCTTACGTCCATGCTTTCGTATTAAGACGAGAAATCATAATATTACATTTTTAGGTTTTTAAGATTCTGTGGTGAATAGTGTTTTTACTGTTCATTACAGGTTATAACTTATTAACGCAAAACCCGTAAATATCGTATCTTATTCGTTATAGCTCCGTTTTTAGCGATTCTTTCGAGCACGTTCTCGTAATTGAAAGTTTTATCATATTATTGATGTTTACAAAGTATAAGTTTCTGCCATGAATAGTAACTTTTATAAAAATTGTTTTATAAAGTATTTAGCGTCGTAAAACTCGTATTTAGCGTATCTTCTTCGTTATTAATCGGTTTTTCGAGTTTCTTATCATTTTGGAATCCTCATGGGATGTACTATCTTTATAAAACATAATATGGATACTTTATTTTTCGTCCCAAAACAGAAAGTTTTGAAGTTGGTGATAAAAACTTGTTTTAAACTTGATTTTGTACCATTTAGCTTCAACACCTTGTTACAAATACTTTACAATACTTATGTCTTATGTCTTACATATATTAGATCCATTAGTTCATATTTTGCCCAAGTGTTCAAGATAACAAGTGTTCTAATCTCACTTTTAATCAAAACTTATTAAAGAAACCCTAAATGGTGATTTAGCTAAATAAAACTTATATACACATAAAATCATAATTATGAAATGATTAGGGTTTTAGATAACCTTGTATGAATGAGTAGTGAAGAGGAGAACAATCACACCCTTGTGATTTAAACCTTTGGCTTGAAAATATAAGGTGAAAACCCTAATTTTCCCAAGTAAACCCTAGCTTCCTTTTCTTTCTTCAATCCTTGTAAAGACTTAACCAAACCTTCAAACCTTCTTAGGTTATCTTAGATATGATGTGTGAATGCTTGTAAATGTTGTAAATGAAAATTGTATGGATGGTTTATGTTGGCTATATTGAGCCGTGGGTTTTGAGGAGAGAAAGAGAGATATGTGTTGATTTTCACCTTGGAAAAGAGATGTGTAAGAGTTTGATTTCTAGTTGCTAGCTTATATAGACCAAGGACTTGGTTCATATCAAGACTAGATGCATGCAAGACACCATGAGGGTTTCTAGGCAAGTGTATGCTAAAGGTGTAAGACTTGGTCCCCTAGATAAGGCTTATCTTAGATATTTATGGCAAGATTCATGAACTAAGATATTTCTTTGGTTCTATCTCATAAAATCCGGCCCTAATGACTCATATGTGATGATATTTGATAAACTTTGGGTATTGGGTATAATCGTGGGTATTTGTTTAAGCGTAGATAAGTTTCGGTGCTTCCGGGAATGCCTAAACGCATTTTATCGCGAAACGTAAGCAATTTACGTAACCAATAAAAATAAAATGAACAAAGTTAATAATTATCCTCTAGATAATCACTTAACACTTGCTTGATGTAAACATTTAATCGTTTGATGCCCGTTTGCATTGAATGATCATTTTTTAGTTTACGCGATTTCACTTAATTCTCTAAATTAAAAGCAAACGCGTAAAACACTAAAAATAAATAGTGAATTATATGACGTCGTCAATGACCCTAAAACACGGGATGTTACAATGCTGCTCACCTGAAAATGATGCTAAAATACGTCAACACAATGGTTGGTGAAAGTCATAGGTTTAGGACACCAAATAAACCTTTAATTAAAATAATTTTGCTACGATTATCATGGCAGAACAATTTAAGCTAGTTATCACATAGGCTATCAAACTATTCACAATCAATCATAACGGGACGGAACGTGCCCACGATCCACATAACAAACCTGGGGTAATCCATTACCCTCCGATCGAAATCACACAGAATGGAGTATTATTTCAACCCCCCAGTTAGATTTGGAATGAGTAGAGTCACTACCCTCCAACTGGAATCACACAGAAATGAGATCTTATTTCAATCCTCCAATTAGATTTGGAATAGGTAGAAGCACTACCCTCTAACCGGAATGAAACCACACCACTCTCGCCCCTCACGGTCCAATCCTATCTAAGGTTTTATTTTCCTCCGTTGCAAAGGCCATACCTTCTCCTGTATGTCTAAGGTGATCAACCTTAAGCATAAATACGGTTGTAATGTGTGTTGAAATTCTACTGACTTTCGTCCACATCGGCGTAATTATTTTGGGGCAGTTTGATAGTGGAACTGTCTAGGCGATAGGGATGTGTCTCGGCTTCTTTGCTTAGGATTTGGTATAAAATGACATCGACTTTATAGTAAGATGGTGTAAGAGTTCACTTAGTTATTATGATTATTAGTTTGGTTCCTCAGGATACATACATTTTATGAATACGCACTCAAAACTTGTATAAGTAGAAAATTGTTCTTGACAAAGAGTTTTAAGTGGACTTACTCTCAGCCATGGCATGGTCCTTCTCCCTTCCCTCCACTCCCCCCCCCTTAGCTCAGTACTTGTATAATTTGTAGGACTACCGAATGTAATGCTCTTTTTGTCAAAATAGTGGTTATAATTTGTCTTGCAACATAGAAAGTTAAAGTAAAGTAGACAAAAATTTTTGCGATACATTAATTGATAGATAATTTGAAATCATTTGGTACAACAGAAATTTAAGCAAAAGTACAACGAGATTCTTAAAGAAATGAAGTCTAAGCATTGGTATTATCTTCCATGTCGTCAAGGTCTTGATTGGGTTCTCCTCCTACTAAGGCAAGCACCATTCCACGTGTTCTAGCACCTCCAGCTTGGTTTCCATTCTTTAACTCTGGGCAATCACTCTTGTAGTGCCCTTGATTCCCACATTCATGCAAGTCGAGGGTTCCTCTGATTTTCTGTAGCAGAGAACCCAACAGTCTCTGGTCAGAGACCAGTGTCCCTCTGTTGCAGTTTGCGTGTGTTTTACCAGTACACGGGGCATTTGATTGAAACTTGCACTTGTTGCACAATGGAAGAGTCCCAGCATACTCCTTCCTTTCACCAGTCCCAGCGGCGTAAGCTTGAGCGCCAATTCTTGGAAGTGTTGTTGAGTTTGGTTGTTGTTATCAAGTTTCCTCTTTTCTTTCAAGGGCTTGTCTTTCAGCAAGAGTGCTGATTTTCTTATCCCATTAGTTCGGTGGCGAACTCAATGGCATCTTGCATAGTCTTCGGCTTAGTTGCCATCACACTGCATGGTTTCATTGGTCGGGCAAGCACCGACAATTTTTCAACCTTCTCCGTTCGACTTTCGGAAAACATCTGATCGCATTAGTGTCATGTTCTTGGAAACGTGGTTATAGGTTTACACTCGTACTTCACTTAGATTCCACCTTAAACTTCAATCTTCTTAATTTCACTGGCATTCATTAATTCCTCATTCAAACGATAACCCAGGATTCCTTTGCACAAGCACGACGAATATAATATGTCTCTAACCTACCTCCAAGAAATCTCTACCCTACTCCCCAAATAATTCATACTATATCTAATCAACACAATCTACTCAAAACAATCCCCTATGAAGCCACCCCACACCTATAACCCAAAAACATTGACCCCAATCCAAATTCCCACTTAATAGTAACTTGTTCTATAAGATATAAAAAAACACTAAACACCATAAACCCCACCCCCCAATTATATTCCCAAAATAAATCACAGATACAGTATGACCCCATAACACCTTTATATATGAGAGACAATCAATGCTGAAGCTGGGCCATAGTTGACGTTGGGTGGTAGTATTGTTATACCCTGCGCTGTTGACCTTGTGCTGTCTTTTGCGCTGCATTTCCCTCCTCAAAAACCCAAAGAATGAGAGAGAATTTGTATTATTATCCAAAAAGTCAGGCTCGAACTAGAGTGTTGTGAAGTGATGTAGGTCAATTTGATGTGCGTTCATGCATTAATGGGGTGATGGTAGAGATTATCATATTGATAGTTAATGTTTAGGACCTTAGAGCTTATAATCATTGCCAACCTCAGAAACATTTCCATATATAAATCCCCGAGCCTTTCGCTATGCCCCGCATGGGAAGTCAACACAAAAACACTCGCTCGCAGAACACACTAAACACACAACTCTCCAAAAAATAAACCCCCCTCCCCCATAACAAAACAAAACAAACTCCTAACAAAAACAACCACTCAAACATAAAACTTAACACTCACACACTAAAAAAAACCCCAAAACACACAATAGATAATAACAACATCTTAAATATATATCAATAAACTAAAATTATATATATATAACTTATATATATATTCAAGTATAAATTATAATATATATATATGTGATATATATATTATAATATATATATAAGTATTATTATTATAATATATATGAGATATATAATACTTATTATATATATTATATCTATCTATAAAACACCATTTAATAAACAATTAAAAACTAATATATTAAACTATAAAACTTTAAAATAAATATATAATATAATAAAATATATATATAACACCCCATAATCTCTATACGCTAATAAGATAAAATATCTAAATACACTATATACGCACTATAAAAGTCTTACATAACTATATATAAGACTTACTTACACAATCTCTAATATCTATCTATAAAATATATAATAATCAATCAAACCACCTCGATCATAACTCACTACTATATCTCCACTAAACATACAAAAATAAATTTTTCCTTACCCACTAACAAATAACCTATTAAATTCACATGCACCGACACACGCACACTCTTCATACACAACCAAAAATTTTATTATCTAAAATTTCCCCTTGAGGGACACAATTTCTCAGAGACTCGAGATGTGAAACCCCTAGTCAATTGACCATCTCGAACTCATCAACCACGAATGTCTATGAGATGCCGGCATCAGATTACCCACCTCCCCCTCACCAACCAACCCAAACCACCTTTCCATATTCACTACCCCACGCAAAAAAGTAAACACACCTTCAACATATACACATATTTAATTTAAACCTGTATTTACAAATGGCTCCTTATCACTCTCTCCCCCAACCCAATCCATTTAAATAGATAGATATATAACACCATAGAAAATAGTCATAACTCATCTTTGCTATCCCTCAATTAAGTGACAAGAATCCATAGTACGTACTATAATATGAACACGTCCTATGCCCCCACCCTCATGTAAGCATATGATAAGTCTTGCCACCCAACGTGTATGTATGTTCATAAAAAAAAAACTTTGTTATGTTTGCATAGTATGTTTGAAATACGGTATAGACCGCCAAAAAAACCATTTTGACCTGGTTTTCTTATATAATTGGCTCTGATTACTACTCTCACAGTAACACCCCCAAATTAGGTCGCAATGTGATAATGCACGGGGCGTGTTACTTCAAGATCTGATGAAACACAGAATATTATCATCAGACCAATTAAACAGTCTTAACCACATCAACATTTAAAACCACACTCCACCTCCTAAATTCCTATCTACTCCCACTCTCAGATAAAATATTACACCTGATCCACTAACCAAAGAATTCTATCCCCTCCCGCCTTCATACTATAAGCATAATGCTACCAAATATCTTACATATCATGACATCCAAACATAAGTCACCAATGTATCCATGCCTGTTTATATATTCCCCTGTCACACGTAAAGAGAGAGAAACCACGTCAATAAAGTTATGTGTCCAAAACGATAAAATACCTAGACCATATCTCCCACCCCAATATATACCATACTCTCGCTTATAAATGACACAATATACTCTCCCCCACGAATTCAAGTCACTTTATAGCTTAGTCTACAACCAGAAAAAATATTGACACAACACATCACACATATATTATCTCTAATAACAATTCAAAACAGCTGCCTTTGACATGTAACGCATACACATTAAAACAACCTTCCCTGACACAGTACAGAAAGTTTCACACAGATATAATATTGAAGCCCAATCCATTTCAAAACCCAAACCTGGCCACATATGTACGATCTCGCCAATATCACCAAGGTACGAGCTATATGCCCAAAGGGGTTGACCCCACAGTCCTGTGTGTATCTATTTTTATTAACATTCGCGCTCATACTCCAAGTGAATTACAGTTCATGCAAACTAAGCTACTCCGTAATCTTCGAGTAAGAGTCAAGTAGATGTGTTTACATCCATTAAATTAAACCACATTATTTATCTACATCGCTATATCTTAACAAAACAGTACGATACCCCCACTAGAGATTGTCTCACACTACCACTAAAACGCAAAGATAGATACTCTCAGCAAGTTCTCCCCCCAACCTTCAACCACCCACCAACATCGCTCCCGTCCCGGCGGTTATAATTCTGCGTGCGCTCAATATTCCAAAGTATATTACGCAACAACAATGACCCGATTGAAAATCGCCGAATGCAACCTAATCCAATATAGGTCGTATGAGTACTCGAGTATGTTGTCTAACAACTACCATATATAATCTGGTATTCGTTATTTTATACATATTTTTTTTCTTACCTTCTGGACAAAATCAGAACCCCCCCCCCCCAAAGACAAAAACTCTCATAATAAACCCCTCCGCGCACCCCTATATTTGCTTGTTTTTGTGTTGTACCTGTGCAGCTATCCGGATATTCACAAATGGGACAAAAATTACTCGCGCCAAAAGGACAAAGTCGCGCACAAGAAGAGAAAGGAACGCGAGAAACGCTCCGCTCCCAAAGGATGCCTTCGGATTTTATTCGGCCGCCCACACCGTTACCCCACCCCGCTGAATGGGCAGACCTAGCGCCCCCATACACTCTACATATATTCCCATAAGCCCATACATATAATTATCCAAATAAAAAAAGGCCTCATTATTATATACTTTCGGCGGCTATTATGAATCTTGTTTACTCAAAATGTAAACACAGATGTGAATTGAGAAAAAAATAAAAAAAAGTCACTCAACAAGTCATGTGCCCTTAATTAAATGGAAATGCAAGCACGTGCCTACCCACTCAAAAAGGAAGGACTAATAAACTTTGGACGCGTGGCAAGGCTAAATGGATTCATTTCATTTCAATTTCATAGAAACTTATCACACGGATGATATTAAATGTTTATGATTGAAGAATTACACGTGTCGCTCTACCAACAGATGGATCATGATCCGCGCCCACATTTTTTCTGGCTCCTGATTGGTCCGGCTGTAAAAAGAAGGATTGGGAATAAAGTTTCATTTCTCACCCCTCACAGCTATAAAAACCAAAAACGCTCCCCTTCACTTGGTGTTGTTAGTTAGTTCATTTTTCTTAGTTTAGTTTTCAAGTTTTTAGCTTATTTTCAAGTTGTAACTACTTATTTTAATTTTCCAGCTTATTGTACCTTTATTATTTCGCAAATTTAATGTAATATTGAATTAAAGTTGGTTTAAAGTTCATTATAGATCTCGTTTTGCTTTTTGTCACTCAAATCTCTCATTAATCTTGCTTTTCGTGTGCTTATTATATAAGCTAAAAATTTGTGCTTATTCTCGTAGCTTATTATTTTTAAAAGCTTAGAAAGTGATTTCTAAAAGCTCACAAAGCTCTTTCAATTCATTTTCAAAAGTTTTTAAGCACTTTTTGAAATAATAAGCTCAAATAAGTTTGATCTAGCTTATTGACACGCTTAATTTGTTTTTGTTTGATTAGAGGTTTATATTTTTTGTTAAGATTAGTTTATAATCTGCTTATTTGGTTGAAAGTAAGCTTATATTGCTAGAATGAGCTTTTGTAAGTTTGTTTGCTTATTTCGGTTTGTCATTTGATTTGATTAAATGCTTATAGCTTTTTCTAATCAGTTGATACTGTTCTAGTTTGCTTATTAATGCCTCTTAATTGCTTATTTTTAGTGTTCAAATAGTTAATTGCCTCGTTGAGATAATTAGTGTTCATTTAACTTCAAAATTTGTATTATAAAAATCCAAGTGCTTAATTGTCTAAGTTTTCGGTTGGATTGAGGTAGACTTGGTTGGTTCAATTTTAACGAATCAATTAAAACTGAATTTGTTATGAAATAGAGTTATTTCGTTAAAGATTTCGCTTATGAAGATGATTTAATCTTAAATATCGTTCTAGTTTTTAAATCATTTAGCCTAATGTGATGGTTTATTGTTTTAGTTCAATCTAATTTTTTAGAAATGATAATCTTGCCTAAGTGCTCATATTTGATTATGTTGTGATGAAACTCAAAAATATCACTCGATCTGTGTGTTTGGTTAATGAATTTTTCTAGGGCCAAGTTTGATTAATCTTGGGCCAAAGTTTTGTTTGTATCAAATATATGTTTGATTTGGGCTTGATCTTGGATCTGCGAATTTAGTACATAAATTGGTTAGTTGTGAAAGTTGCAAGGTTAACTGTTACAATAACAAGTTTATTGTTTAATGTTTCTGTTTTGGTACCGGTCATCTCATGAGGCGAGGAGCTTATGGGTTTATTTAGCTAGACCTACTTTTATTAGTTGTTTTAGTTAAATAAATCGGGTGGTATTCGTTTAATTGCGGGTCTCCAATTCGGTTCCATTTTCTACCCTTTTTCAATTAATTAGTGTAGTTTTCTATTTTATAATATTGTTTTAATTTTTGCCATGCTTAGTGTAGATTTAGTTTTGTCATTAAATACTATGTTTAATTTCATTATGAGTAGAGAGTAGATTTATTAGTGCTTGTTAAGTGATTAGTGAATTGGGAATTAAGTGTGAACTTATAAAAGGTTTAGAAATTAATAATTTCCGGAATTTTTTAGATTTGTAAGTTGATTAATTTAAAAGGCAAATCTGAAGAATAATACAAAGTACACATCTAGTAATTATTTTCTTTCAGAATTGTTTTCACTAATAATCCCAACCGTGGTGAGAAAATTATCTTTTCTAAAGGTTATAATTCGTTAATAAACCTAAGTTCACACTCGATGAACTTTCCACGTCACATAGAAAGCATATTTGTCATTTACATCTTTTAGCTTAATTTTAGTATAATCTTGTAGTTTTAAATCTTAGAATTAATATTAGTTTAATTTTTAGTATATAAATAGTTTAAAAACACAAAGTTTGTTTCCCTTTTATATGCTTTCCTTTTTAGTAGATTTAGAAAACCAAACCAAAACCTTTTATGAAAATCAAGCTCAAATTACAACTTGAATGTAGATTTCCATTCACCTCTCGTCGAGGAAACGACCCGGAAGGTTTTTGAGATATCGCTTTGGTTAAAACTGAATTTCTTAACCCGACGGAAATACTATACTATACTATTATTGATATCCTCCTTATATATTATATATTATATATAGTGTGTTCGGACGTGATCAAATTTTTGGCGCCGCTGCCGGGGAGAGGTGTAGCGATTTCTACGGGATTGTTCGTGTTGAGCCATGTATTAAATAAGATTCAATTCTTAGAAAGTTCTAATTTCGTACTTATTTAAAAATATAAAAACCATAATATTTTCTTTTATTTTATTTTTATTTTTCACTTTTCCTTTTATAAAAAACCCAAAAATATTTTCCTTTTATCTTAAAAATAAAAATCCAAAAATATTTTTCTTTCTTATTTTTCCTTATGTATTATTTGAAAAATCTATAAATATTCTTCTCGATCCTCTTATTCGTTTAATTCTTATTCTCTTTAGCCTCTTATTCGATTAATTCTTCGACATGTCTTTATTTTATCAACCTTGCTACGGGTGTGGAGAGCAATTTGGCGGTTCATTTTGTCCATGATGTAATCCGAATTCTTTCGATAATTCTCAATATTTTTACGACCACCCTCCACAACTCCAGTTTGAGACTTACTTGTGTGAGTTATGTTTTTTTATTATCCCCCCCCCCCCCTCTGGAAATAATGCTCATTATGGTTATGATTGTCCACCACAGTTCCCGCTTGTCTATGAACATGAGCCGTGTTACAATCAAAACTTTAATGATAATTATTTCTACAAAATTCTCAAAGTTCTTCTCAACAATATCTTTGTTGTGAAAATTGCGGGGGCCCTCATGAAACTTTTCAATGTCAACCAATGACTGAAGTTTATTATGAGCAAAATTTCTTGCGTGATCTAATTTCTTTTGGTTTTGACCAATGTAATCCCCCGCAGTTTCCCGACCCCCCCCCCAAATCATCAAATTCGCTTAAGAGATGAATAATAGAAATTTTGCTCGCTTGGAGACGATATTAATGAAAGCTATACAAGCCTTTTTAAAGGAGTATGATCAGTTACCTCCATAATGAATAGTGCATGGCTTGATTATTGTCACCCCCCTACCCTAGCTGAGGAGAGATCTTCTTAAGATTTAAGAAATCTTCTCACTCAGCTCAGCAACTAAAGCCCATGCATATTCATTAGGAGGTATATGATCATACTCCTTTAAAACGGCTTGTATATAGTTTCATTAAATCGTCTCAAGCTTGCAAAATTTCTTTATTCATCTCTTGAGGAATTTGATGATTGTCGGGAAACTGCGGGGGTTGATATTGGTCAAAACCAAAAGAATTAGGATCATAGCAAGAATTTTGCTCATAATAATCTTCAGTCATTGGTTGACATTGAAAAGTTTCATGAGGGCCCCCGCAATTATCCACATAACAAATGATATTGTTGAGAAGGAACTTTGAGGAATTTTGATTAGAAATAATTATCAATAAAGTTTTGATTGTACACGGCCATGTTATAGGACAAGCGGGAACTTTTGTGGTGGGACAATCATAACCATAATGAGCATTACTTCCACATAACTCACAAAGTAAGTCTCAAGAACTGGAGTTGTTGGAGGGTCGGTCGTAACAAATATTGAGTTGAGATTTATCGATGAATTCGGGATTTACATCATGGACATAATGAACCGCCAAATTGCTCTCCACACCGTAAGCAAGGTTGATTAAAATAGAGGGACATAGTCGAAGAATTAATCGAATAGAGGCTAAAGGAGAATAAGGAATTAACGAATTAGAGGGATCGAGAAGAATATTTATGATTTTTCAATAATTATAAGGGAAAATAAGAAAAAAAATATTTTGGATTTTTATTTTTAAGATAAAAGGAAAATATTTTTTGGGTTTTTTATAAAGGAAAAGGGGAAAAATAAAAATAAAATACGAAGTAAAAATATTTTTTGGGTTTTTTATATTTTTAATATGTACGAAATTAACTTTATGAAGAAAAGAGAAAAGATCTTCACGGCTGAACCCGACCAATCCCGTAGATTGCTACACCTCTTCCTCCGGCAGAGAGAGTGGCGCCAAAAATTGATCACGTCCGAACACACTATATATAATATATAATATATAAAGAGGATATCAATAATAGCATAGTATAGTATTTCCGTCGGGTTAAGAAATTCAGTTTTAACCAAAGCGATATCTCAAAAACCTTCCGGGTCGTTTCCTCGACGAGAGGTGAATGGAAATCTACATTCAAGTTGTAATTTGAGCTTGATTTTCATAAAAGGTTTTTGGTTTGGTTTTCTAAATCTACTAAAAAGGAAAGCATATAAAAGGGAAACTAAACTTTTGGTTTTAAACTATTTTTATACTAAAAATTAAACTAATATTAATTCTAAGATTTAAAACTACAAGATTATACTAAAATTAAGCTAAAAGATATAAATGACAAATATGCTTGCTATGTGACGTGAAAAGTTCATCGAGTGTGAACTTAGGTTTATTAACGAATTATAACCTTTAGAAAAGATAATTTTTCTCACAAGTTGTTTATTTTGAAAAAAACAATCAAAGAAAATACGTTACTCGATGTGTAATTTGATTATTCTTGGATTTGCTTTTTAAATAATCACCTTACAAATCTACATATTTCGTGAAAAATTATTATTTTCTAAACCTTTTATAAGTTCACACTTAATTTCCCAATTCACTAATTCTCTTTAACAAGCGCTAATATAAAACTATACTGCTCTAACTCATATGAATTAAACATAGTATTTAATGACAAAAAGTAAATCTATACTAAGCATGGCAAAAATTAAAGCAATATTATAAAATAAAAAACTACACTAATTAATTGAAAAAGGGTAGAAAATGGAACCGAATTGGAGACCCGCAATTAAACGAATACCACCCGATTTATTTAAACTAAAACATACCTAATAAAAAGTGAGGTTCTAGCTAAAATTAACCAATAAGCTCCTCGCGAGCCTCATGAGATGGGACCGGTACCAAAACAGAAAATTTTAAAACATAAAACTTGTTATTCTGTAACTAGTTAACCTTGCAACTTTCACAACTAACCAATTTATGTACTAAATTCGCAGATCCAAGATCAAGCCCAAATCAAACATATATTTGATACAAACAAAACTTTGGCCCAAGATTAATCAAACTTGGCCCTAGAAAAATTCATTAACCAAACACACAGATCGAGTGATATTTTTGAGTTTCATCACAACATAATCAAATATGAGCACTTTGGCAAGATTATCATTTCTAAAAAATTAGATTGGAAACTAAACAATAAACCATCACATTAGGTAAATGATTTTAAAAAACTAGATCGATATTTATCTGTTAGATTAAATCATCTTCATAAGCGATATCTTTAACGAAAAATAAACTCTATTTCATAACAAATTCACGTTTTTAATGGATTCCGTTAAATTAAAATTGAACCCAAACAAAGTAGCCTCAAATCCACCGAAAAACTTAGGACAATTAAGCACTTGGATATGTTTTTATAATATCAAATTTTGAAGTTAAAATGAAACACTAATTTCTCAAGAATGGCAATTAACTATTTAAACAATAAAAATAAGCAATTAAGAGGCATTAATAAGCAAACTAGAACAGTATCAACTGATTAGAAAAAGCTATAAGCATTTAATCATATCAAATGACAAACCGAAATAAGCTAAACAAACTCACCAAAAGTCATTTATAGCAATATATAAGCTTACTTTCAACCAAATAAGCAGATTATAAACTAATCTTAACAGAAAATATAAACCTCTAATCGAACAAAAACAAATTAAGCATGTCAATAAGCTAGATCAAACTTATTTGAGCTTATTATTTCAAAAAGTGCTTAAAAACTTTTGAAAATGTATTGAAAGAGCTTTGTGAGCTTTTAAAAATCACTTTCTAAGCTTTTAAAAGCTTTTGATAATAATAAGCCATGAGAATAAGCACGAATTTTCAGCTTATATAATAAGCACACGAAAAGCAAGATTAATGAGAGATTTGAGTGACAAAAAGCAAAACGAGATCTATAATGAACTTTTTAACACCAACTTTAATTCAATATTACATTAAATTTGCGAAATAATAAAGGTACAATAAGCTGGAAAATTAAAATAAGCAGTTACAACTTGAAAATAAGCTAAAAACTTGAAAACTAAACTAAGAAAAATGAACTAACTAACAACACCAAGTGAAGGGGAGCGTTTTTGGTTTTTATAGCTGTGAGGGGTGAGAAATGAAAACTTGATTTCCCATCCTTCTTTTTACAGGCCGGACACAATCAAGAGCAGAAAAAAATGTGGGCGCGGTCCTGATCCATCTGTTGGTGTGCGAAGGACACATGTAATTCTTCAATCATAAACTTTAATATCTCCGGTGATTAAGTTTCTATGAAATTGAAATGAAATGAATCCATTTAGCCTTGCCACGCGTCCAAAGTTTATTAGTCCTTCCTTTTTGAATGGGTAGGCACGTGCTTGCATTTCCATTTAATTAAGGGCACATGACTTGTTGAGTGATTTTATTTTTTTATTTTTCTCAATTCACATCTGTGTTTACATTTTGAGTAAACAAGATTCATAATGGGCCGACTATAGTATAATTAATGGGCTTTGATAATTATATGTTTGGGCTTAAGAATATTTGGGCTGGCCCGACCCATTAAGCGGGTAACGGGTTGGCCCAATGATATCCGAAGGCTTTCTTGGTCTCCGTTTTCTCGCGTTCTTTTCATTCTTGTGCTCGACTTTGTCCTTTTGGCTTTAATTTTTGTCCTTTTGTGAATATCCGTTACCTGCACAGTACAAACACAAAAACAAGCATATATATGGCATTTTTATTATGTTTTTGGTCTTTTGGGTTCGTTTTTCATGGTAAAAAAAAATATGTTAAAATATCATAATACCAGAATTTATATATGGGTAGTTGTTAGTCACTACTCGTGGTACTCATAGACCTATATTGGATTAGGTTTGCATTCGGCGGGATTATCAGAGCTTTGCGTAATTACTGATATTAGCTCACTCAGAGGTGAGTTCATAACCCCCACGTTTTAACATGATTTGTTTTATAGTGTTGTGGGGTGAGACATGGCTTGATTATAAATATATTTACTTGGTTGATTACAAATTTGATGTATAGACACTTTATTTATATATCTCGGATGAGATAAAATACTTGGTTTAAGTTTTGGATGTAAACACAGATACTTGACTCTTATCGATGATTACGGGTATTCGCTTAGGTTGCATGAAGGGAATCACTTGGAGGGTGAGCGCGAATGTTATAAAATA
This sequence comes from Tanacetum coccineum, assembly GCA_026074375.1. Taxonomy (NCBI): domain Eukaryota; kingdom Viridiplantae; phylum Streptophyta; class Magnoliopsida; order Asterales; family Asteraceae; genus Tanacetum; species Tanacetum coccineum. The sequence goes on from BQNB010056001.1 coordinate 16,697, forward strand.
GATCTATTGGGGATTGACAACCCCCGTTTGGGTGATTAGCTCTTACTAGTTCGAGATCGAACTAACGAACGTTATACCATGTTGGATATGAATGGATTGGTGTCTACACGACTAACAACTATATACTAATGAACATTTACCGTGCCTTGAATAAAGTGGAATACTTACAAGTCCACGTCGCAGTTTCCATGAACTTAGAGAAATCGTAAGTCATTGTTTATACACACATAAATATTTATGTTGCATACTAGGCAATATAAGATACTTGAAACTTGTTGGGATATTTATATTGTGGTCATTATAATATATACTTGAAACTATTTGTGATTTACAGTTACACTTACAAAAACCTATAAATTCACCAACTTTATGTTGACGTTTTAAAGCAATGTTTTTCAGGGGGTCAATAAGGCACGAGGTGCAAGGGATACATTGGTGATTATGTTTTGGATGTTGATTTAAGATTTGCGTAGCATTATGCTTAAGTTTGATTTTTTTTGTATGGGCTAGAAATCTTTGTAATTGTAACAGGTGAACAAGTTAAAGCTTTGGGACTGTGTAATAACAATTTGTTAAATCCAAGGTATCAGTTTTTAAACGATTTTTAATTGTCTCTTTCTATCTATACTTGTGTTTATTGATCTGTGAAGATGTAACACGCCCCGGTCCCTTAATTCCGTTGCGGAGCCTTAATTTGGGGGGGGTTACAGATTTGTAATCAGAGGCCAGTTTATAGAAAACAGGTCAGAATGTTTTTTTTGGTGGGGACTATAACCGTTTTCAAATTGCATTCATAAAAAGTTTTTTTTTTATGAGACATACATTACTCTAGTTGTAATGCATCTATACTAGATGTTACATGCTGCATATACCGTGTTCAATATTATTAGTACGTAACTGTGCTATGAGGGTCCTACTAACATTATATACAAAGATTGAGTCCACAGATTGTCTATGGTGATAGACGAAAACACTAGAAAACCTGTCAAGTATGGTGGGTCTGCACATATCCTCAAGACATACTGATACACATACAACATGGATAAACTATGTGAAGTTGATGAACATAAAGTTTCGAGTACTATCCAATGTCGTAGGTGTAAATTATTACTTAGGTCGAGAGTGTACCATTCATGATGCATCTCAAGACTGTAGGAGTTTCTTGTTTGATGAGTTGCGAGAGATGGAGCCAATGGACAATGATTGTTTACACCACAAACTCGAGGTTACTTGATAAATTCCCTGAGGAAGGTTAGACTCGTGAGGCTTTATGTGAAATAATATGTGTAACTTATAGTGGTAATAAGACCACGATATGAATATTTGTTGATATGGCAGGCACCACTAGTGCTTACATCGCGGCGTGATTAGGTATTATATATATATTATATATACTATATATTATATATATATATAAGTATTACTTATATATATTAAAGTATATACTTATATATATTTATAAGTGTAGATTATATATATATATTACTATAAGTATATATATATATATATATATATAATATATATATATATATATATATAAGTATATATATAGATTTTTATATATATATATAAGTATATACTTATATATATATATAATGTGTAGTTCTATATATATATATACTTATATATATATATATATATATATATATATATATATATATATATATACTTATATATATATATATACGTATATACTTTTATTTATATAAGTATACACTTATATATATATATATAAGTGTTATTATATATAAATATATATATATATATATATATAATTATATATAAGTATATATATTATATAGTGTATATATATTATATTATATATATATATTATAAGTATAACTATATATATTTATCTTTTTTTTTATATATAATATATATATAGATGAGTATATATATATATATTTATATATATATATTATAAGTATATGACTATATATTATATATATATATATTACCCTATCTTGTTCATACTCTACAGTTATTTATATAAATACTGGACACATTTCTTTAGGCAAGGTGGTATTATAAGCTCGTAGGTTCCTATAACATAGCTCTTTATTTTTTTTTAATATCTTATCTTATATCGAATATGATATCTTACCATCAACCCATTTATGCCGATGAGCGCACATTGTCATTTTGACCATACATACTTCACAACATCTCTATTTCGGAGCTGACTTTTGGGAAAAAACCCAAATTTTACATTTTTGGGATTTTTGAAGGAAATGGCACAAGAAGAGCCACAGGTCAACACGGTACAGAAAATATCCACACAATTGTCACCAAGCCCAACTTCAGGCAATGATTAACCAAGGTGTTAATGCTGCACAGGTTTGAAAAGTTCGTTGGTATTGTACGGCTTTATCCCTTCCTAAAAAATCATAGCTGTAACATCACCCACATAAAGCTCAGATAAACACAACAATATCATAACATAAAAACTATTATATTATAATGATAGAAACTGATGAAGCCCTAAAACATTCATGATCATACACATTCATTAGTATTTATAACCACCATCCTTACACCTAAAACAAAGCTTAAATACATACCAACACAACAAAATACTTAGACATACCCAAAGGACAAAGACTAATGAAACCCCTATCAGTCATCAACGTCAGGCAAATGATCCACCTTCACACAGAGAGCTTCATGAGAATGATCCACCAGAGAAATCAACAAACGCATCTTCTCGAGATCTTTCAACCGATTAGCATAAAGATGCTCCAACTCCTCCATACATGCCCGCGTTCACAAAAAACTCAAGCTCAGTAATCATGTTGCGCCTTTTGACCATATGCCCCCTAGCTCCAAACGGTAACGACACATAGTAGATCAAAACTCCTCTTCCACTGCAACTTCTTCTCGAAGCCACGCACGTAGGCGACGGCGAAAATTTTCTACAACCGTGAGATTTGCCATATGAAAAGTAGTAGAGAAAAACAGAAAAATGGGAGATATAAAAGAAAAAGAAATGGTGTTAAATAGAGGAAGAAAATTGATGGAAGAGGAAGAGATACATACCTATCACCATTTCAAATACTGAAACGCCGTCTTTGGTCACTGCATGCAAATATCAAACCCATCAAGCATCTATCACATAATAACTACTTTGAAAAACTCATTTAAAAATAGTTGCAAATCATAAAAAACAAAAAGTTAGCCTAGACCACAAAACTAAAACTATTAGACCTAAAAAAGCCCAATGTAATGATCACAAAACCCAAAAAAAACCTCCCAATAGCACTACATACTTACAAACAACAACAAAAAAAACCCAAGAAAAAAATACTAACTAAAACGCACGGAAACCCAACATAAGTAACCAAAATGTAACACACGCGAAATAACTAAAAAACGTACGCCCACATCAACGCGCGAGCCGCTAACCCACTTGTTCTATCATCAATTAAGAATTTTGTAGATTTTAAAAATGATTAGAGCTCAGGGCGGGCACAGTGCGTCACGGCTCAAGCCGTCGGCGAAAACACTACTTGAAAACGCGACAGCCACATCCCATGTGGCGTTTTGAGGTCTGGCGCCCGGATCCCCAGCCCAAATGAACCCGGAAAACGCCACACGACGGCGCGAGACACTGTACGGTGTCTGGCATTTTTGTGTTCTGGCGTTTTCGCGTTTTGTACTTAAAAAAAACCTTTCACCATTTTTTAGATCTTGGCTACTGCTGCGTTTGAAGAAGAATAAGGAAGAAGGAAGGAATAAACCTATTGTATTTATGGGTTATGTGTTTGGACTTTGATGTGTGACATGAGCTTGAAAATGGTTAGTTGCTAAGCTCATTTTTGATTCTTGGCTGCTGTTGTATTTATTCTCCTTAACATAGAATCATCTTTTTACCATCATATTGCATTTCATATATTAAAATGTATTTTTGGATAAATGAATAAATGTATTGGTTTTATTGTTGAAAAAAAAAGAATTAAAAATATGTGGGGTTCCCATAACATCAAAAGTTTTGGTGTTGACTAGGAAGGATGTTTTTGGTGTTATAAGGTGTTTTGGTGTTATGAGAAAAAAACATCACTTTTTGTCACGGCTTGAGCCATGGCTCAGCAGCACTATACCTTGTGCTCTTAGACTACTGATATTGACAAATACGTCAAATTTTATTTACATACCGTAGACATGTCATTATTGTCTTTGATCGGTTGAATGTGCCATTATAAATTTTAAGTCGAGAATACATGGAATTATTCCCAAACATTATTCAAACAATTTAAGGTATAAAAATTATTTTGAAATGATAACCAAATCCAAGATCACATTGGGAGGAGTTACTTTTAGTGAGGACCGGCAACCGGCTTGTCTCCATCTATGCTTTAATCATACAATTCAGAAACACCATGCTACAGTGAAACAAATTCCTGAATTGGCACATGTTGCACGCCACAGGTTGGGTGTAACATCCCGTGTTTTAGGGTCATTGACGACGTCATATAATTCACTATTTATTTTTAGTGTTTTACGCGTTTGCTTTTAATTTAGAGAATTAAGTGAAATCGCGTAAACTAAAAAATGATCATTCAATGCAAACGGGCATCAAACGATTAAATGTTTACATCAAGCAAGTGTTAAGTGATTATCTAGAGGATAATTATTAACTTTGTTCATTTTATTTTTATTGGTTACGTAAATTGCTTACGTTTCGCGATAAAATGCGTTTAGGCATTCCCGGAAGCACCGAAACTTATCTACGCTTAAACAAATACCCACGATTATACCCAATACCCAAAGTTTATCAAATATCATCACATATGAGTCATTAGGGCCGGATTTTATGAGATAGAACCAAAGAAATATCTTAGTTCATGAATCTTGCCATAAATATCTAAGATAAGCCTTATCTAGGGGACCAAGTCTTACACCTTTAGCATACACTTGCCTAGAAACCCTCATGGTGTCTTGCATGCATCTAGTCTTGATATGAACCAAGTCCTTGGTCTATATAAGCTAGCAACTAGAAATCAAACTCTTACACGTCTCTTTTCCAAGGTGAAAATCAACACATATCTCTCTTTCTCTCCTCAAAACCCACGGCTCAATATAGCCAACATAAACCATCCATACAATTTTCATTTACAACATTTACAAGCATTCACACATCATATCTAAGATAACCTAAGAAGGTTTGAAGGTTTGGTTAAGTCTTTACAAGGATTGAAGAAAGAAAAGGAAGCTAGGGTTTACTTGGGAAAATTAGGGTTTTCACCTTATATTTTCAAGCCAAAGGTTTAAATCACAAGGGTGTGATTGTTCTCCTATTCACTACTCATTCATACAAGGTTGCATTCGGCGATTATTGGACGCATTTTGCGTGATATACTTGATATTAGCTCACTCGAGGTGAGTTCATAACCCCACGTTTTACATGATTTGTTTTATAAGTTTTGGGGTGAGAACATGCTTGATTATAAATACATTTACTTGGTTGATTACAAATTGATTTATACACTTATTTATATATCTCGTGATGAGATAAAATACTTGGTTTAATTTATGGATGTAAACACATACTTGACTCTTACTCGAATGATTACGGATTAGCTTAGGTTGCATGAACTGTAATTCACTTGGAGGGTGAGCGCGAATGTTATAAAATAGATCTATTGGGGATTGACAACCCCCGCTCGGGTGATTAGCTCTCACTAGTTCAAGATTGAACTAACGAATGTTATACCATGTCGGATAGGAATGGATTGGTGTCTACATACACTACCAACAACTATATACAATGAAACATTTACCTTAGCATTGAATAAAGTGGCATACGTACAATCTAATACGTTCAGGCAGTTTTCCATGAACTTAGAGAAATCGCAATCATTGTTTATACATACATGAATATTTATGTTGCATACTAGGCAATATAAGATACTTGAAACTTGTTGGGATATTTATATTGTGGTCATTACAATATATACTTGAAACTATTTGTGATTTACAGTTACACTTACAAAAACCTATGAATTCACCAACTTTATGTTGACGTTTTAAAGCAATGTTTTTCAGGTCAATAAGGCACGGGGTGCAAGGAAACCTTGGTGGATAATGTTTTTGGATGTCATGAATTAAAAAAGAATTGGTAAGCATTAGCATAAGTACTAATTGCTACAGCTATAAAAATAGAAATCTTTGTAATTTTAACAGGTGAACAAGTAAAGCTTTGGGCTTTGTAATAAACAATTTGTTAAATCCAATGTATCAGTTTTAAACAACTTTTAATTGTCGTTCTATATATATCTTGTGCTGTTGATCTATGAAGTAACACGCCCCGGACCCTTATTCTGCTGCGACCCAATTTGGGGGTGTTACATCATACTTTGTCTGGTGAGTATAGAGTACTTAGAGATTTGGATGCAACACAAATTCTCTACACCGTTCTTCCAACATAAGTGCAAGCTTAAGTCATAAAAACGGGTAATTCTACTTAATTTTCAAGTTTGGTATATCGGGTTTACTCCATCAGTGGTTACTTCAAATAGCCTACAAAGGGGTTGGTAAAAAGATATTCAGAGAGAGTTTATGAGTAGAGATTTGATCAGTAATTGATTCTCAAAGGATAGATTTGAGCTAACTTTATTCTTCACACAAGACTTCAAGTATATGTGCGTACAAGGTTTTGCTGATTCCGAGGTATCGAAACCATCAAGGACGAAGGAGTAGATACACCAAAACGCACAACAAGTATACGTGATCTTATTTTAGGTCATTCCGAGGAGACGAATGCCATAACCGTAGAGAAAATTATGATTAACTTGTTAGCTTCAGGTTCAATTATTCCCAACATACATGGGGTGAGAGAGATAGTCTTCTATTTTTTGAGTATGCATTTATTTTGAGCTTCCAGGGGGAAGAGATGTGAGAAGAATTATTCAAGCGTGAGAAGATACGTTGTTGATCTAGTTAATGTTTCCCCGAATGGTTAATCACTAAACTTATTATCAAAGTAGCAGTAATATTTTGAATGTGTATTCTACAATTATGTGCTATGCACCATAATATTCCAAGCTTTGTAAAGAAATCTTTGATACTGCTCCAAGATAGGATTGATGATTATGGTGGGAGGGGAAGCAATGAAAGCTTTTAAAATGAAGAATAATTCCACATGAATCAGGGGGAAGCTGATTCAGACAGAATGATCCCTTGACTAGAGTGTATGGTTTACCTAGTTGCAAAATAGCCTATTCAGTATTTTCTCCAACAAGTACTGGACAAAGATGATTCAGGTTGGAGTGAGACTTGAAGTCAAAAGAGCAAAGAAGACATCAACAGCATTTTTGGAAGCTTCATGGAAGTTCCTGTTCTTAATCAATATGTACTTGTTAGGAAAACATTGCAAGTAATTCCGTATATCATCTCATGGGGGAAGATTGTTAGGAATTCATATATGTAACAACATTTATGAAATTATAACAGTTTACCATAGTCACATACGTAGGGACTAGAATAAACATTATAGTAAAATGTATGCGTATGGACTATAAATACTCCTTCATGGCTTCCATGAAAGGGTGAGGCTCCTGTAACATTTTACATTCCATTATATTTTATACATTTTACATTCTCTCTCTATTCACTCTCTAGAATCATGGCTATCTTATGGTTTGAGTCTCCTCGACCTCCGGATTAATTATTCTTTAGATCTTACAAGACTTAATATTTCATTTAGTGAGTGTGTACTCTTTTGAAATTGAGTTAGCCTGAAAGCTTCCTTTATGAGTTTTTCGTTGTAATTTTAAGTGTTTGACATGTTGTACATTCGAGATCAACTTCCTTGTTTCTCTCATTGATCGTCACAAAATATATATAAATATAATATAATATAAATATATAATAAGATAATATCAATAATATAGAGATAAGTATTCTGTGGGGCTTTTTAGAGGATTATTACTTTTATCCAAAGCAAAAACCCTAAAAACCTTCCCGGGTCATTTCCCGACGAGGCGTAAATTTGAGAATCGAGAATCGGCTTGTGAACAATGCTTGAATGATCAAAGATTTGATTTGGTTTTCTATTTCTACAAATAAAATGCAAAAACAAGTAAGGGCAAACCTAAAAACGTAAGCAATTAAAGTAAAAAAATGAAGAAAAACAATAACGAGACCAAATCTCGTTCTTTAAAAAACAAATTCTACGATTTTAACCCTACAAAAGTAAAATTAATTTTCCTAAGTCCTAAATGATAAAAGAAAATTAAAAAAAAAGAATTATATTTTTTTGACTTTTATTTAATTTATTATGAATTAAAAATTGTTTTAATCTAAATTAAATATTAAAAATACTAATCTAAATCATAAAAATCTGAAAAAATCAAGAAAAGTGCATTGAATGGTGCTGGTTCTATGAAAAATAAAATGGTGAACACAACTTATCAAATAAGCTACAAAATAAGCTTAAATAAGTTGTTAGGCAAAAAGGGCTAAAAAGGGGTTAAAAGGAAAATGGGGTAGACTTATAAATGAAAAAGACCCCAGGGCAGTTGGTTGTGTGTGGTGTGTGTGAGGTGTTGGCTATAGAAGTGGGAGGTCACAGGTTCGATCTACTAGCTCTATTAAGCACTTGGGAACAAAAATAAGCAAATACATTAAGCTAAAAGGCACTTAAAATCTAAAAAAAGGGCATAAGAGACAGACAAGCATGCTAACTTACTACTTTTAGGCTATGATAAAAGACAAATAAGCATGGGGATTAAGCTAAAAATGAAAACAAATGAAGTACTATAAGCTATTGACAAATAAGAAAAAATTAAGCAATCTAAAATAAGGATTAAGCTAGAAAAAGATAAGCTAATATAACAGATTACACTATATGATTTTAACTTAAACTCATAAACATGAAAAAGCTCTAAAAGCTTTAATAAGATGCAACTAAGCTAAAGAAGCTACCAGGCCATTAAACTATTCTAAATAAGCTCAACTGAACCTAACTTAAACATTTCCAAATAAGCTGTAAGCTAAAAAAAGGTAAAACAGATTATGCAAATAGATTGGATTTTCAGTTTTTCAAATACTAAACTACCATTTTGCAGCCCAAGAATAAGCTGACAAATAAGCTCTAAAATCCCTAATAAGCTAAAACAGATTGAGAATGGACTACTACCTACTTGTGCAACCAACTTTTAAAAGCTGTAACAAACATTAGCTTACCTAATTTTTATCCTAAAATTCACCAAAAACCAACCCATTTCTTACTTTTTTAAAAACTGTTTTGACCCAAACCTTTAAAATGGATGAAACAGCACTAAGACTTGTGAGACCAGATTCTTAACATGAAATATGAGTGCATTTTGAACATAAAAACACAACTTTAATGACCTTTTTAAGATGTAGCACTAATAAGCTGGTAAACTTATTTTTAGACTATGCAACTTTCACAAACCAAGTAAAACTTACTAAACATGCTAAAAACTTTTTGAGACTTATTAAAACTACTTATTATACTATATTTAAGCTAAATGGAACTGACTAAAAAGCCAATACAAGCATTAGTAGTCTTAACTTATAGTTAAGACTGCTAAACCAAACACCCCTTTATGAATCTAATTTCCAATTTTAAGCTGATTTATTCCTTAAAAGCCATAAATTATTTAAAACAGATCAAACTTAGCTATATTAAAATACTTTTAAGCAAAGACTTTAGGAAAATAAGCACAGACCAATAAGCTAAACTTATTGGTACTTTTGGACAGTTTTAATGAAAACTAGAGCAAATAACCTTAAAACTCAAATCAACTAATAACTAGATTAGATCTAAACATAATAAGCACAAATAAGACAAATAGAAGCAGGTTTAAGCACTAAATAAGCAAATAAGCAGTAATAAGCATTAAAGTGAAAATGAGCTAAAAGTTCAAAATGAAGAGTACCTCAATCCCTTGCTCAAAACAGGGAATTCAAGTAGCTTTTTCAAGCTTAATCTACAAGCTCAGCTTATTAAATAAGCTGTAAACACCCCATAATCCCTTCCATTTTAGGCTTATCATCCAAAAGAGCTTAATATACCATAAACTTTACCAATTTGGAGTAAAACTTGAATAGCTTTTACAAACAGGCTTAAATAAGCTTTTGGAGATTCATTTGAGCTTAAAGAAGGCAGGAAAACATATTTTAGCTTATTGAGGAATTTGAGTAAATTACATAAAAGAAAACTGAATTAAAAAGGACTTAAATGATTTAGGCTGAAAATTACTTGCAATAAAAAAAAGAGTACATTAAGATAATTCACATTACAAAAAGCAGTAAATAAGCTGGTAAATAAATTTACACTACTCCTACAACTAAGTTACTCTAGATACATTTTCAATGAAAAATAAGCCTCTATATAGCCGAATAAGCAGACATATGTGTGCTAGTTGTGTTTCTTGTGTGAGGAGGTCAAAACCATCATCTAAGCCCTTCATTTTTCTTGTCCTCCAAGCTCTACAATCTGAGCCCTTGATTTTGTCCCAACCAATCAATTGGCAAGGGATTGCCAACGTGGTTTGTCTCTTTGGCAGGTTGTAGGATGTGGGGTTTGAGGGGTGTGATTGTTATTTGTCTTGGTGCAGGGTGTAGGAAAGTGACAGATGAACAGTGCTTTAGGCGGGAAAAATGGTTTTGGGTTTTGGGTTAATAGGGTAACAGGGTTAGTGGTGTATAAAGGGAAGAAGGACCACGGGTGTAAAGGGTATTAGAGGTTAAGGGGTGAAAGGTTTAAGTTTTAAAGATGTGTCCCCAAGGACTAACCATGTAATGGAGTTAAGGGTGTTTGGTTAATGGCTGTTAAGTGATGTTTGGGCCAGGGTTATGTATTGTTTGGGCTTGTTTTAATTTAAAAGGGAATTGGGCATTTTTGGATTTAAGGCTTATTATAAGTAAGCTCAAGTCTTCTATATGCTTAATGGGCTGACCCGGCCCATTAGATGGGTGCGGGTGGGTCCGTTAAGTATTTCTTCGGTTTCGGCTTTGCCTTTGACTTTTGACTTTGACTTGGTTGACTTTGACTTTGACTTTTTGTTGACTTTGACTTTGACTTTTTGCGCTCTTCACGCTCTTCCCATTATGTGCTTGGTTTTGTCCGTTTTGCTTCATTTTTGTCTTTTTTCTGAATATCCGTTTCCTCCACAACACAAATAGCAAAACAAGCATATATTTGGCATTTTATGTTCGTTTTTGGTCATTTAGGCTCGTTTTTATAGGTAAATGGTATGTGTAATTAAGCACATACCACTCATCTTGCACAACTTAATATATTCACTATCTAAAATAATATCATCAACTGAAGAGTTTTCATCACTAAAGTAAGAGGGTTTAGAATTACACGCTAAAAATGCTTGAAGTCCATAGACACATTTGTCATTAAGTCCCTTTTCCATTCAAAATCATCTCCCTCACCACTATCGCTCTACAACCCCCAACAAATGCCTTGTAGGGTTCTTGTCCTCTTGGTAGTTGTTCGGAACATTTTTCGATAGAATAATCCAAGTCTCCATATCTATAAACCTTCCTACCTATCTCCACTTTTGGGCCGTTCTTGTCCATCCAGCTTCTCCTGAATGAACTTTTGTGTCATTCCCTAGTTGTCTCACGAACCTACCTCTTCTCTTGAAGAAGTTCTTGATGTCTCTAACCGCCATAGCGTACTCTTCGTCTTCACTTACGGAAGTCAAACTTTCTTCATCACTAGATTCCTTTTTAGCCTTTAAAGCAAGGGATTTCCTTTCTCCTTTAGCTTTGACTATTTCATAATCTTTCTTGATGATCATCTCATGAACTTTAAGGTTCCTGATGAGTTCATGAAGGGATAGTGATGTCAAGTCTTTCGACTCTTTGATTTCCATGACCTTTGCTCTCCATTTAGGATGTAGAGCCCTAGAAACTTCCTAATGTAGTTCTTGCTAGATTAACCTTCATCAAGAGCTTTTAAACTAGTAATAATAATATTAAATCTAGCAAAAGCACTATCTATAGATTCGTCTTCAGAAATAACAAATTGTGTCAATTAGTTTGTTACCAATAGGTCATCTATCTTGTTGTCTTTAGACTTGACATATTACCTTGATGGTGATTACAAGTTTTCCCCAAATTTATTTTTTCCGTTTATAAAAAAAAAAAAAAATAAAAAAAAAAAAAAAAAAAAAACACATAAAATTCGTTCGTATTAGTTCCTTCCTAGTAGTGCATTGTAAATAACCATTTATTAAGCTTCGTTAAATTTTTGCAAGTCTCTTTTTTATATAAAAATAAGTCATCATTTGGTTCTCCAAAAGGACAAAGAGGAAACTAGAGAGGTGGGGTTGAAAAGTTTAACCCCCCCAGTCGTTTTTTGGCGTTTAAAAAAGTTTGCTTTCTTCAAAATTCCTTCTTAGATTCGAGTTGTATGTTTAACCAATCAACAATATGAATCAACAATGTAAATATCTAAACTAATACTAAATAACAATCACAAAAATATATAAAGAGATGAGAGAAGTAACAATCAAACTAAGACATCAAGATTTATAGTGGTTCGGCTACGAAGCTCTTCTTCACCTTACTCTACTCCCCGAGTATCTTACTCAAGATTTCACTATGTCAACAAGCTCTCTTCAGACAGAGAAAACCGTTTACACGTCACTTACGTTATTTTCTGACAATAAGCTAAATGTCGAGTCCTAATCTTAGCTATAACTAATCTACCACTTCACAAACACTATACACTCACAAGATCTACACTATCGGATTTACATACAATCTGAATCACACAATTACACAAGATAACTACAATAGAGATTTGATACTTAGAAGAAGAGAGGAGGGATCACTAAATAACAATTCGTTTCTTGATGAATATGAATGTTCTTCTCTTGCACTTGATAGAGAGGAGAGATGAGAAGAAGAGATTAGATCACTTAAAACAAGATCAAACAATGTTTGTGATCAAGAGATTTAGTAAGAGAAAGAAGGTTTTTGGAGAGAGAAAGAAGACTAGAAAAATTCATGCAAAGAGGTGTGTTTTTCTGCCAGAAATAGTGCAGTATTTATAGACAGGAATCCCAATGGTCATCTGCCGGCGGTCCCGGTGGTCCCAGATATATCTAGGGACCACCAGACCTATAAGGGGGGCGCCCAGTAGACTTCGATCCTGTTTTTGTCTTTTTGTGAGGAATGTTATATCTGGTATGGAAGCTTCTATTTTGGGAGGAAAATTTGAATTTCAATTTTAAGTTTAAAAAAAACTTTTCTTTTAATTAGAAAATATTTTGTATATTTATTTTTGTGAAAATACTTTTGTAAAAATGTGATGGTTAAGAAAAAATATTTTCTTGATCACTAATCATGCTTAATGATTTGTTTGTCCATACCTTAAGTGATTACTAATCTTAGAAATGGAATTTTACGATTAATAATTTGTAAACATTTATTTTTATCGTAAACGTTTTTACATTTTGTTATTATCAAAACATTGAGAGGTCAAAAAATATATATAACATTTTAGACATTATTTGTATTGACAATCTCTCCCTTTTTGATGACAAAATATAAACTCATTTTGTATAAAATTAAAGGTATCAAATTATTAACGAGTTTCATTTCATTTCTACCCCTTTTTGTCGAATTCAAAAAGGATGATTGTCGAATTGTTGTAGAAAGAAAGAAGTCAACGATATCAAGACTCTCCCTTGATGTATGCTCCCCCTCGTTTGGGGCACCAGGAGATCGATCTTACAAAAATTTGTTTGCTACAAAACAAAGTTAGAGGTACAAGTGCAAGATAATATATTCCCAACTAGTAGCAATATAGCAATTCATGAAAGTTAAATCATAAAGTAGTTTCCTTCATTACTTGAGAAACTCATACAAGAAGCATACTACATGCAAGGAAAATAGAACTAAGACTAACAAAGAAACATTCATTCATACATTACACCACAATCTAAACATACTACATAAGGTAGATAAAGTTAACATGACATGAATCCTAGATGATCCTTGATTCATAGGAAGTGACTTTGAGCAAAATGGTTAGGGTGACCAATTATGAGGTGATATGACCTAGTTTTCAAGGGTGAGGTGGAGAGAGTGAATTCATGGTGGAGGTGAGAAGATACTTAATGTGAGCAAACATTAGGTTTATCTCATCCCTAAGAGAAAAGATAAGATTGCAGTTGTGAAAACAACAAAGACAAGTTAACCCATGAGAGGAGGTTAAGGTTGTGGTTGTGGTGAAGGTGGTGATGGGGTATCAAGAATGTGATTAAAAGGGGTGATTGGTGACAAGGAAAGAGTGATGTTCAAGGAGGGATGACTTTGGAGTGGAAGTGGATGTGAGGTCTTAGAGGTGCATCCATGACATTTTCAAGAAAAGTATTAGATGGTTGAGGAGAGAGTGTGTCATTAGAAGTAAGAGGTAAGGATTGAGGTTTTAATTCAAATAAGGAAGAGGTAGTTCGAAAGGTAGATGATGTATCTTTGGTGGATAGAGTTTTTGATGGTGCATTTGGCAGAGAAGGAGAAGAGGATGTTTTTATGGGAGAGGGTGTGGTGGTGACATATTCATCACTATAAATGTTAACAAATAGTTGTCTAGGAGGGATTATGGTTAGTTTGATTTTCTTGGAAGGGTTAGAAGAATAAGCTTGAGTGGAATCCATGGTAGGATAGTTTGAAGAGGATGAAGATGATAAGAAGAGTGGGAAGGATGGCTTATTTAATTAGGAAGCATAGGATTGAAGAGGCAAAGCATGTGGATTAAGAAAATAGATTCCAAAAGTGGTTTAGCAAATTGTAGAAAGTATAGTTGTGTCTAGTGAAGAGGATAGTCAACTGCACAAAAAATCAGGTGGTCACAGTAAAATTCTCGTGACTTTAATGGCGGTCCCATAAATATATGGCGGTCCCAGATATATTAGGGGGTCACCTAGAATTTATGGGGGCCATTTTCTGGAGGAGCAAAAATTTTCTAGTTTTTTAATTTTTTTTAAAACATGTCTAAAAAAAGTTTTCTAAAGACACCCTTTTGCAGTCAATCCTATTTTACCATTGATCATCTAATATCTAATAATCAAATTCACAAAATTAACTATCCTAAATTCTATTAAAGAAGCACATATAGGTATATGAACTAAGAGATAATCATGCATAATATAAGTAACCATATTGTATCAAGGTGGATGCAAACAAGTGTTTAGGATGATAAAAATGAAATGATCATCCAAGGAAAGTTATATTGCCCATACTACGTACTAAGTTACTACTAAATAGCATAGGTTTAAGTAATTAATCATAATAAGGTAGTAAATAGAATTAATATTGTCATATAGTAATTTTCCAAATTGCTCACTTCTTCATGTTTCTCCACAAATTTCTAAGGCCTTTCCCAATTGACCTTAATCTACCACGATGCTCATCTCATATCTGAACTTGACGGTTGATGATTTCAGTTTGGCGGGTGTAAAATGGTTCCATGTCAGGGTCAATGTTTGGTGGGTTTTGAAAGACTCGAGGAACTTCATTTGTTAATGAATTAACAAAACAAGTGGGGGAAGGAGTGCTTGTACGCGAGGTCCCTTCGTCATTCCCATCATCGTTGAGATGAGAGGAGGATGGTTGATCGAAGGTGGAGGAAGAATAAGTGGAGTGACGACCTCTTCTCGTACCACGATCCTTTTCTAGTCTTTCGCTCTTATTGAGCGATAAGAGGATTCATGACACGATCATACAAGACATACGACTCATTTAACAACTCAGGACTCTCACTCATGACAAATTTAAACAAATGGGTTAATAGCATACCATAGGGTAGAATTAACCTAGATTTTTTAGTGACCCACTTCATTCGTTTTTCCATATAATAGGCCAGGTTGAAATTTTCGGATCTTGCAACACAATAGAGCATGTAACAAAGACACGCGAGAACATGGTCCCAATTACCCCCCAGACAGAAAACATTTTCCCGGATAATTTCTTCTAAAGGCTTCAGGGATGGCACAATTTCATGAGTGAGAATTTGATGATCATGAACATCAATTTCTTGCTTGGTATGTGCTTAATTACACATGCCATTTACCTAGGAAAACGTGCTTAAAAGACCAAAAACGTACCCAAAAATACATTGTATTTGTATGTTTTGCATTAGTATTGTAGCTGTAACGATATCTAAGAACAGGGACAAAACGAAGCCAAAACGACAAAACCGAGCACGAGAACGGAAAGAGCGTGAAGAGAAGTCAAAATCAAAGTTAACAGAAAAGTCAAACCCAAGAAGTCAAAGTCAAAGCCAAAGCTATAAACGAAGAAATCCTTAATGGGCCCACCCGTACCCATCTAATGGGCCGGGTCAGCCCATTAAAGTATTACATGAAGACTTAGAAGCTTAAAAAGGCCCAATACCCTTTTATATGTACTCGGCCTAAAACCCATATAAAAGGCCCAAATCCCATTAACAGAGTTAAGCCCAAAGTCCTTTAAACCATTAACTCTGTTAGCCTACAAGGACTATCCATGCAATGAAAGAATATAAACTCAGGGGCCACTTTTGCCAACTTCCCCAAAGTTATATCACCACAAGGACTATGTTTGCAAAACCACAATACACTTTGAGGGACCATTTCTGCTAAACATAAAAAATCTTTCAAGATAAAAAAAATGGGCTCCAAAGATACTGTTTATCATCCCCACGCTTTGTGTGTGTCTGTCACCCCTGCAACATACAAACAAAACCTTCACCACACAACAAAACATCACCATCCACCTTAACCCACCACACAAACCTCCAAAATCCAGCTTGACAGTCCTCAATCATCCAATTTGACAAGGGAAAATGACAAGAATTGAAGGGATGAGATCTATTGACTTGGGCAACACTCATAACGGATGGCTGAGATGAAGACTTGAAGTCTCTCACACAACAAACACACCCTTTGACTGTCTCAGTGAAGAAACACACATCAAAGGGACTCAAGACCTAGACTTCTAGTATAAGTAGGACATTATAAGCCCTTAGAGGCAAGTAGTTAACCTAGTTTTAGTTTTCAGCTTATTTTGAAGTCATTGTCTTTAATTTCTAAGTCTTCTAACCTTTTTTAAGTATTAATGAAAATTTGATGTTTTAAAGTCTATTCTTGAATTCCTATTTTTCCTTTGTTAAAAGCCTCTTATAAGCTCTTATTTAAACATATAAGCCATCTGTTTTTAACTTAAATATAAAGTACTAAAGAAAATTTTACAAAAACTAAAAAAATTCACCCTTAAAATCACCTCAGCTTATTTTGGATGATAAGCCAAACTTGGATGAGCTTATGGACATAACTAGCTTGTCTTTTGACAAGCTAAAGCTTGTAGATTAGCTTATTTATAAGCTTGTTTGCCATGTTTAAGCAAGGGCTTTGTAAGTTTCAATTTCTCCATTTTTAGCTTATTTACTATTCACATGCTTATTTATGCTTATTCACTATTTGTATTTGCTTATTGTTGCTTATTTATGTTATTAAATGCTTATGTATGCCTTCTTGTAGCTTAGATATCAATTGTGCAAGTTTTCTTAAAATATGTCATTTTAGCTTAAAAAAGTAACATAACTTGTTCTGGCTTATTTGAGTGATTATCTATTGTTGAAATTTGCTTAAAATTGCTTATTATACTTGTTCAATATCTGGTCTCTTCAAATTGTGGCTTAAATTACCTTAAAAATGGCTTATGGATATTTAAAGGGGTGTTTGGCATAAGATCCAAAGTGGGTCAAAATTGGTTTGAAAACTATTTGGGTCATTTGGTTAACTTAAGCAAGCCCTTTCAAGTTAGTTCTAATAGGTTTTTCAAGATTTTAAGGTTTAAAAGTCATTTTTTTAAGGTTTCAGTAATCATCTCTTTAATCGGTGGTATTTTAGGCTTCTTTGTTTAATATTTTAAGTAGGTTCGATTTAGTGTGTTTGCATGCTTGTTTTTAGTGTTATAATAAAGTAAGCTAGTGTGATTTAAGTTTCCCTTAGTCTTGTTTAAGTTTTTATCAAGTCTGTCAAAATTTTCACTAAGTGTCTTTTCTTTAAAAAAAATTACGTTTTCATTTAGCATTTGTGGCTTAACCTAAATTTCAAAATGGTTTTTGATTGTTGATATAAGCTCTTTGAGGTCTAAATCTAATCTGTTTCAAGGTCTTATAACCATAAGGATCTGTTTGCATACCTAAAGTTGAGCTCAAAAGTGGTTATTTTCCAAGTCTCCAAGTTAAGTCTTGTTTGTGAATTTTTGAAAAACAGCCTTTTTCCTTAGACTTTTTCATGGATCAATTTTGTTCAAACTCGCTTCTGATTAATGATTCTTGTAGCTTTTTGGATAAGCTTTAAGGGCTTATAAGTTTCTAAGCCATAATGATCCTTTTTCTAGCTTAAAAATAAGCTAGAAAAGTGTCCCTATGGCTGTTTGATCATAATTTGGACCCAAGAGCTTATCTGCTTATTTAAGCTTACTTGCTTATTGTTTTTGCTTAATTTAGGTTTAGTTCTGCTTATTAGGTTAGTTTTAATCAATATTAGCTTATTTAGTTTTGGTTATAGCTTATTTGAGCTTATTTGCATTTTAGTTTAAAAATTTTAAGTGTTAAAGCTTTTTTAGTGAATCTGTCAATTAGGCTTAGTTCTGGCTTATTTTCTTTGCTTATTTTAACTCCTAGGTGCTTATTAGGGTTAGGGTATAATCTCTTTTCAGCTTATTTGTTGTTATAAGTGCTTATTTAGTCTAAAATTGTCAAACAATTTAGCATTTAAGCTTTTTAGCAATCTGTCAACCTTTTCAGCTTATTTCTGAGCTTATTTTTTAAGTTTCAAAAATTTTATCTTTACAAAAGTTGCTCATATTTATCTTAACAAAAAAGTTGTAAAAAAATGGAAAATAAAAACATTTGAGAGTAGGGGAAGTCCCAAGTGAGCAGGGCTCGAACCCGAGACCTCAACCCCACTCACCAAACTTTTTAACACACTCACCCTCTACCACTAGCGCCCTTATGACTTTTCTGTTAGAGTTTGCACAAACAATATATTTAACCACGTTTTGGCCCATTAAGCTTATAAGCACTTCGTAGCTTATACAGGATTTTTTTAGAGCTTATTTCTTAAGTTGGCTTATCCAGCTTATTTTTCCTAGGAACTTTACATCATTTAGGACTTTTCTGTAATTTTTCATATTTTTCCAACTTTATTTGTTATTTTTATTTAATTTTCATACATTAAAATTTTTAAAAGTCATTTAAAAATAGTTAAATTAATCAGAAAAATACAAAAAAATAGTTTTTAGTTTTAGAATTAATATTTTGGGTTTTACAAATTTTAAAAACATTTTTATCATTTTTAAATTTTAAATTTCATTTTTATCTTTTTGATTTAAATTTAGAAATTAGTTTTTATTAGTAAAATATATTTTTCTGAGTGATTATCATATTTTAGACCTTTCTAAAGTAGAAAATCATTTTTTAGAATTCTTAGGGATTAATTTGTCCTTTTTAGGATTTTAAATAGATTAAATAGGATTTTAGTTCATAAAAAATTATTAAAAAGTCAAAAAATATAATTCTTATTTTCAGAAAATTTTCTTTTGTCATTTTAGAGGTTTAGAAACTAAGTTTGCATTTTTAGGGTTTAAATTTGAATTAGTTGATGATTTATACGCGTTTTTAGGATTCCCGGTTTGCGTTTTTAGTTTAAATTTGTGTGCCCTAATTGTTTTTAGTGTAGATTGCATTAATTTTCCCGTAGATTTAGAAAACCAATCAAAAATCTTTGTTTCATTCGAGCATCAATTATCAAACCGTCTTTTGACTTTCAAATTTGTATTCCTCGTCGGGAAAACGACTTGGGAATATCATATACTACTCGGATTTTATTGATTTTCTTTCTTTGAACCTTTTCAAGGGAAACTTGATTTGGTTTGGTTAATATGAGTAGTAATATTATATTATTATTTATATATCCTAAAAGATAGAAATCAATTTTTGGCGCCGTTGCCGGGGAGGATTGTATACGATTGTCGTTGCGTTTGATAATTAGTGCTTTGAAGATCCTTCCGTGAGAAGTTATTTTGCTTATTTTCATATAAAAAAATACAAAAAGAATTTTCTTTTATTAGTATATATATAAGATAAACAAAAAAAAATTAAAAAAAATTAAAAATTGTCCTAAAAAGAAAAAACATATATATCATCAACATAATGTTCTCAACTTGAACATTATCATAATAAGTTCTCGAACAAAAGATTTAAAACTTGCCTTTTGTGTCACTTGTGAGGTATGGTTCACCGTTGAAAGATAAACAAACTATAAGAGGGGTATAAGGAGGGTCGTTCCAACGAACTACGACCCTAAAGCAGAAGGTTTTTAATAGCTTCGTGCTTTCCTTCTCCTCCGCTCCTTTGTGCGTTTTTCTCTTTAAAGAGCTAACGTGAAACTTGTTGATTATTAGGTTTAAGTGTCTTATCTCATTGTCCGTTATTAAAATAAATCTGGAAAAAAAATTATTGTGAAAAATCCAAAAAAGAAAGAGTATATATTTTCCTTTTTATTTTATTCTTAGTGTATGCAAACTCGCTCTTCTTCTAAATCCGTTGGTGAACCTTCTACAAATACTACCTCTACGATTCTGAACTGTCGTAATCGTAGACGATCCAAACAAAGAGTTGAACCTTTTAATCTTGAAGAACCTATTGTTAATCAAGCTCCTCCTGTAGTTACGATGGCCGATAATCGTACTATGGCTCAATTGCTCGAAGCACCCACCGAGGGTTACGAGGATGCCATCGTTGTTCCCGAGATCACCGTGGACAACTTTGAGCTTAAGCATGGTTTGCTTACCCTCGTTCAAAACAAACAATTTTTTGGACATGACAAAGAAGACCCTCATGCTCACATTCGTTATTTCAACAAGATCACTTCTACGATGAAGTTCCCGAACGTCCCGAGTACGTCGGTAAAGCTTATGCTTTTCCCATTTTCCCTCGAGGGTGCCGCCCGGATTTGGCTTGAAAAAGAACCCCCTCGATCGATTCTTACATGGGATGATCGTGTTTCAAAATTTATCAACAAATTTTTCCCTCCTTCCAAAACAACAAATCTTCGAAATGAAATCACGAGATTTCAACAACGATTTGATGAAACTTTTTATGAGGCATGGGACCAATTCAATGATCTTCTTCGGGCATGCCCACATCATGGATTTTCGGAATTACATCAACTCGATACTTTCTACAATGCTTTGAACTCTAATGATTAAGATTCGTTGAATTCCGCCGCGGGTGGTAACTTTTTGGATAAAATGCCTCTGGATTGCCTAAGAATCATCGAGAGCAAATCCAAAGTTCGTAATTCACGTAACAAACCGGTTGTTGCCAAAGTGAGTTCGAGCAGTTCTACCCCCGGTATTTCTCCCGATGTTGCCAAACTTAAAGATATGGTGAAAGCTTTACTTCTCGATAAGAAAAACCAATCCTAAGCTCCCGCTCCCGTAAAAGAGGTCAAGGAAAGTTGTGTCACTTGCGGTGGTGCTCATTCTTACCGACTCTTCTTTACCGAAAATTGTCCCGCCACTGCATGCAACGTTTTATCGTGACAATATTCAAGAATATGTTCCCAAGCCGCCGTAGCTAATTACCGGTTACCGAGCTCCGATTTCTAATCAAATTCGACCTCCCGGTTTTCCTCCCGTTCAATAAAACCAAGGAAATAACCAAAACCGTTACAACCAAAACCAGGGGAATACGACCTCCGATTAATCAACCCCCAGTTCACCAAGCTCCACCTTACCAAGCTCCGGCTCCGCAAACACAAGGTGTGTCGAAGGATGACTTTCAAAACTACATCAAATCTAATGATGTAGTTATGAGAAATATGCAAAACTAAAATCAAAACTTGCAAAATCAAATGACTAATTTAACGAACATGCTTTCCAAATTCGTGAATTCTAATACCGCTTCTACTTCGGGCTCAGGGACACTCCCTAGTAATACCATTACTAACCTGAAGGTAGACTTGAAGGGTATTACCACCCGAAGCGGTGTTGCTTATCAAGAACCCATGATTCCTACTACTTTTTCTCCTCCTAAAGTAGTGGAACGTGAAACCGAGGTGACAAAGGACACGGTGCCTCCTACTAATAACGGAAGTACCAAAGACGT
>BQNB010056002.1:10933-38848 GCA_026074375.1 Tanacetum coccineum
ACAAAATGGCACGTTTGTTTATAGCAAAGAAGAGTCTTAAGATTTCAAATCAATGTAAATTATAAATTTCAAGTCACATGTGCTAAAGACTTGAAGGCGTCATGCTAAATTAATGAAAAAAGTATCATATATACCATGATAAATAGGAAAATTTATAATCAATGTAGTTCTAACCTGAATACACTACTTATAAGACCCAACCATAGATAATGCCTCTCTAAGCACTAGGATAATTGCAGATAAATTGAAATCCATATACAGAACTAATTGCAGGATTCTTTCTTATTAGCTAGTAGTCAGTTGCAACAAGCTAGTGAGATGGGAAAATGTACCTGCTATTTATAACATCAATTTTATGAAGAGTGACGCAATGCACAACTTCTTTCCTCTTCTGCAACTCTCTATCCAGACACTACACGAACTTTTTCTGCGGTCCCATTGCATCATAATCTCATGACCTCAAAAATGACCTCCCAAGTTTAGTAATCTTCCCAGATGCCTTATCAATCGCAATAACATAGCTACTCTACAATTTATCCTTCCCTAAAGCCTCAATCATTTTAGCACCAAGATCATATAGAGTCTGCATATTAGTCATTTTCAACGTCAGCTTCCCTATTTTCGATGCTACTTCAGCAACTATAGGACGATCAATCTGAATCTCAACAACTTCACCTTCTATAACCTTAGTTTCTTACTTAATCCTAACACCAATAACTTTCCTAAAAGCTTGCATAAGTGCTTCTGTCTTAGACATCTCTAACGAAAATAATTCGCTACCTGAAAGAATTGCAAAAGGCGTTTCAAGACCGATGGATTTAGCCATGTCCATTACAATTGCAGTTTTGCCAGTACTGGGTTAGCTAGATAAAAGCACGGCTCGACCGACAATCTTGCCTTCTTTGACCATCTTGATAATGACCCTAGTGGATTTACACGCCTTGGTCTGACCAACTATGCCTTCAGAAATGACGCGTGGCTCAAGAGCAGAATTGAGACCAAGGTCGCGGATGTAAGAGTGGGCCCTAATACATTTGATTCGAGTAAGGTCATGTTCCGATACTTTTACTTCCACCATATTTTGCTTAGTGTTTAGGAGGGTAAACATTTTTGAAAATGATAAACAACCATTTTTAAGTTACTCTTTCACATTTTTAATATAACCAACATGATAGATATAAAAACTTGAAACAAGTGAAAATACATAAAAAGAAATCTAGAAATGACAATGTCATTGTACCCAAAACGCACAGCCCTTTCTTACCACGACTAAAGGGGTGTTTGTTTCACCTCATATATGGGCTTATGAACTTATTTGATTTTGGCTTATATTTTTTATAAGCCTCAATTTTCCGACTTAATTTGAGACTTGTGGGCTTATATAAGTTTATTACGATATGACAAACTTATATAAGCCCATAGAGTCTCAATATAAGCCAGAGAATTAAGGCTTATGTTATATAAGCTGAAATCACATAAGCTCATAAGCCCACATATAAGCTAAAAAAATACCCCCTAAATTTATAAAACAATCCAAAAAGAAAGGTTTTCCTTAAAAACAGATAAAGGATCTAAATTCTGGAATCACTTTTTAGCATGTTTATCTTAGGTAATTAAGTAACTTTTGGCACGAAGTGGCGAGGACTTGAAGATGGCAGAACATTTATCATTCAAACTTTGTGTTTTAGATTTTGGGACCTTTCATTTGTAAAAACTCTGATGAAATAATGGATGATAACTAAATTTAAAAAAATGACTCTTTTTTATTCGTTTTCTATGATTATGACTGTTGTATCCTGAAGTAATACCCCATATTATCTTCTGTTGCTATATGTAAAAATAGGGGTGTTACAGATTGGTATCAGATCTACGTTATAGAGAACAAGGTTGAAACCTTAAATATAACTACTTTTCTTTTTTCCATCGAAGAATTCCTACGTGCCGCTATAGGTTCTGGAATGGTATGTAAAGATACATAACTATTATATTACTAAATTAATAACTTATGTTATTTACCGCTGGGTTGTTAAACAGAATGATGTCTTCTCCCGACCATCCTACTTCCAATATAGAGGATGCCTTTTCCTCCAACTTCCCAAACTATCTTCCTTCGTCTTCTCTGGATTATATCCCGACTTCACCAGGAAAAACTTACTCTAGCTGTTCCAACTCATTTGGAATAGTCCTACTAGCTTGACTAACTCTTTCGTTATTCCATGATGATCCCTACATGAAAGTTTTGCAAGCCTTTTATACTAAAAAAATCACCTATCCCGCCTCTAACTATTATACCTCCATCTTCAATACCTAATCCTCAAGAATTCTTTCTTCCGGAAGAATTTCTGTCACCTAAGATACGAGGCCGATCATCTTCTTCTACTTCTGCCCTAACTCAAGACTTTGAGATAAGATAAAGCTCTCATAAGATAAGCGTAGAACGTCATGAGGAACAAATCGAGGAAATTCTGAATCATTTAGGTGAACTCTCTCTCAATCGTATAGAGCATATAGAAGATAAAGTCGAAGGTCTCGAAATTCAACAAGCACGTGCCCAAATTACCGAACTCCATAGGAAACAAATGGGAAGTAACCATAAGATTTCTCTAGCCCACTTCAGGATTACTGAACTAAGAGATATTATCAACAACATGCATATTCGTTACCAAATAGATGTGGAAAATCTTCAAGACTCCATCAATGAACTCAAGAACCGTATAGAATAATCACCCAACTACTAGCCTAGATACTAGTATTAGCTTTTAACCTAGCCATGTGATGTGTGGTATAAATAAAAACACTTGTCAAATCTTGACTATGTATAGTACTAAGGCAAGTTGTTCTTAATACAAAGACAATCCCGTTGCATACCTTGTTCTTTCACCAATCTATTCATTTCATCTCATCATCATTCATCCTTCATCATATGCATCATTATCTCCATATTCACCATAATCATACCGCAACCTCTAGAAAATAATGCTAACAAATACCTGACTTTGTTAGTATTTAGGGTTTCAATATTGCTATTGGTAAAATGCTTAAAGTTCAAAAATAATCTAAAATATTTCATTTTAAGCATTTTACCTTAAGCATAACATTGTAAAACTTGTGATATTATTCTTATTATGTGTTATCTTTTGTTGATAGAATGCCTCCTAAAAGGATTTCAACATCTGAAGCATCGGCCATGACTCAAGTTGCCATCAGAAAACTAGTTGTTGACAGTGTCACTACGGCTCTAGAAGTACAAGTTGCAACAATGGTAAATGCTAGTAATCCCAACAGGAACACCGGTCCTACTGGAACTCCTATAGTAAAAACAAGAAACTATAAAGAGTTCATAAGCTGTTAACCTTTCTACATCTATGGTATGGAAGGAGCAGTTAGCCTTATCTGTTGGTTTGAACGAATCGATTTAGTATTCTCTTATAGCAGATATGCTGAAGAAAGCAAAGTAACATTTGCTACTCGTACTCTGACTGACGATGCCTTGTCTTGGTGGAATGCATATGCCCAACCTATAGGAGTAGAGCAAGTAAATCAAATCACCTAGACTAAGCTAAAAAGGGTTCTGTCAAACAAGTATTATCCCCGAACTGAAGTCAGAAAAATAGAAGAAGAACTTTACAATCTGATTGTAAAGGGAAATGATCTTAAACCTTATGTTAGAAGATTCCAAGAATTAACAATCTTATGCCCGAACATGGTGCCAAACACCAAGAAACTCCTAGAATATTTCATCAGGGGACTACCTCGAAGCATTGAAGGAAATGTTACTGCCTCTAAACCTTGAACTTTAGAGGAAGCCATTAACATAGCCCAAAGGCTAATAGATCAAGTAACCAAGCATACTCCAGTGCAAGTATCAAGTGACAAAAAACGAAAATTTGACTACAGAAGAAGTTTCAACAACAACAACAACTCCCGGAGCAACAACAACTACCGTAACACCAACACCAACAATCGCTACAACAATCACCAACTACAACAAAACCAAAGGCAAGAAGCTGTTAGAGCTTATGTTGTTACTCCATCTGGAAACAATAGGTATGTCGGAGACCTCCCATTATGCAAGAGATGCAATCTCCATCACACCGGACCTTGTATTGGTAAGTGTAATATTTGTAACAAGTTGGGCCATTTGACTAAGAACTGCCAAAACAAGAAGCCAACCACTAGAAGTAATCAACTACCAGTGAAAATTATTTGTCATGCCTGTGGAGAAAAATGGCATTATACAAATTAGTGCCAAAAGACCAACATCAATGCCCAGGGAAGAGCCTATATGCTCATCAAGACCCAAACATAGTTACAGGTACGTTTCTTCTAAATCAGCATTTAGCCAAAGTATTGTTTGACTCTAGAGCTGATAGAAGCTTTATATCTATATCTCTTGCCTCTATGCTAAATATTCCATCTATTACAATAGATACCTTTTATGATATCGAAATGGCTGATGGAAACTTAGTAAGCACAAACACCGTTATCAAAGGCTGCACTTTAACTTTGTTAAATCAACCTTTCTAAATCGATCTCATGCCAATTAAACTCGGTACTTTTGACGTTATCATTGGTATGGACTGGTTGTCAAAATATCATGCCAAAATCCTCTACGATGAGAAAGTCGTTCACATTCTTATTAATGGTGAAACTCTAATCATTCGTGGTGATCAAAGCAAAACATGACTAAATCTCATATCTTGTATAAAAACTGAAAGGTATATATCCTGAGGTTGTCAAGTTTTCTTGATTTAAGTAATGGAAAAGAAATCAGACGAGAAAAGATTATATTCCCGTAGTTAAAGAATTTCCAGATGTTTTTCCTAAAGATCTACCTGCTCTTCCTCTCATTCACCAAGCAGAGTTCCAAATCGACTTAATTCCTTAAGCAGCACTTGTAGCCTGAACACCTTATAGATTCGCTCCTTCAGAAATGCAGAGGTTATCTAATCAACTTCAAGAATTAGCCGACCAAGGTTTTATCCGACAAAGTACATCACCTTGGGGAGCTCCTGTCTTATTTGTTAAAAAGAAAGACGGATCTTTTAGAATGTGTATCGATTACCGAGAGTTGAATAAACTTACCATAAAGAATTGTTACCCATTACCCAGGATCAATGACTTATTTGACCAACTTCAAGGTTTAAGTGTTTACTCAAAAATTAACTTAAGATTAGGCTATCATCAACTATGAGTAAGGGACAAATATATTCCTAAGAGTGCTTTCAGAACAAGATACGGACACTATGAATTTCAAGTCATGCCATTTGGTTTAACAAACGCACCTGCTATGTTCATGGATCTCATGAATCATGTGTGTAAACCATATTTGGATAAATTTGTAATAGTATTTATCGATGATATTCTTATCTACTCTCGTAACAAAGAAGAAAATGCAAATCATTTGGGCATAATCTTGGAATTACTCCAAAAAGAGAAATTATATGCCAAGTTCTCTAAATGTGATTTTTGGATTCGTATCGTGCAATTTCTTGGACATCTCATTGATAGTCAAGGATTTCATGTTGAACCTGCCAAGATTGAAGCTGATAAGAACTGGACATATCACACTACACCTACAGAAGTGCGTCAATTCTTAGGACTCGCCGTCTATTACTGAATATTTATCAAAGGTTTTTCAAAGATTGCAAATCCTTTGACTAAATTAACCCAGAAAGACAAGAAGTATATATGGGGCAAAGAACAAGAATCGGCTTTCCAACTCCTTAAACAAAAACTTTGTAAAGCACCAATCTTAGCCTTACCCAAAGGAAACGATGACTTTGTCATTTATTGTGAAGCGTCTCTTCAAGGTTTAGGAGCTATACTAATGCAAAGAGAAAAAGTCATTGCCTACGCATCTCGACAACTCAAACCTCACAAAGAAGATTATACCACTCATGATCTTGAATTATGAGCAGTGATATTCACTCTTAAAATCTAGAGACACTATATATACGGTACAAAGTGTATAGTTTTCACTGATCACAAAAGCCTTCAACACATTCTTCGTAAAAAAGAATTGAACATGTGGCAACGCCGTTGATTAGAATTACTTGCAGATTATGATTGTGAGATTTGCTATCATCCTGGAAAGGAAAATGTTGTAGCAGATGCCTTTAGTCGAAAGAAACAAATCAAACCACTCCGAGTTAGAGCATTGATCATAACCATTCATCCAAAATTACCATCACAAATTCTCGAAGCTCAAAATAAAGCCCTCATAGAAGAAAATGTCAAGAAAAAAACCTATGAGAAATGAACAAATCATTTGAAATTCGTCCTAATAGAATTTGTTGTATCAAAAATTGTAGTTGGTTACCACTTTTTGGCGGTTTAAGAGACTTGATCATGCATGAGTCTCATAAATCGAAATATTCTATTCACCCGAGTTCTAATAAAATGTACCATGATCTTAAGAAACTCTATTGGTGCCCTAACATGAAGGCAATCATTGCGGAATATGTTGGCAAATGTTTGACATGTTCTAGAGATAAAGCAAAATGTCAAAAGCCATCCTGCTTACTAGTACAACTGGAAATTCCTATGTAGAAATAGGAAAGAATAACAATGAATTTCATCACAAACTTACCAAAAACCTTAAACGGACATGACACCATTTGGGTCATTGTCGATTGCCTTACCAAATCCTCACATTTCATACCCACTTGAGCGATTGGTAGTATGGAAACTCTTACAAGGTTATACATCAAAAAAATAGTCTCTCGACATGGCGTGCCAATATCCATCATCTCGGATCGTAACAGTCATTTCACATCCAGATTCTGGAAATCATAGCAAAATGCTTTGGGTACTCAATTAGATATGAGTACAACATATCATCCTGAAACCGATGGACAAAGTGAAAGAACCATCCAAACACTCAAAGATATGCTACGAGCTTATGTTGTAGATTTCGGGAAAGGATGGGATAGACACTTACTGTTGGTGGAATTTTCCTACAATAACAGTTACCATGCTAGTATCAAGGCAGCACCATTTGAAGCGCTTTATGGTCGAAAGTGCAGATCACTTATTTTCTGGGCCGAAGTTAGAGTTGTTCAACTTACAAGACTATAAATAATTCATGAAACCATTGAAAAGATCGTGAAATTCGTCAACGCTTGCAAGCTACAAGAGATCGGTAAAGAAATTACGCCAATGTAAGGTGAAAGCCTTTAGAATTTCAAGTTGGTGATCGTGTTATGTTAAAAGTATCACCTCGTAAAGGTATCCTTAGATTTGGAAAACAAGAAAAGCATAATCCCTAATACATTGGACCATTCAAAATCCTTGAACGTATTGGCCCAGTGGTGTACAAACTAGAGCTTCCTGAAGAGCTTAGTAATGTCCACAATACTTTCCACGTTTCTAATCTCAAGAAATGCTTATCCGATGAATCTCTCATCATTCTAATAAAAGAACTTCAACTCGACGACAAACTCAACTTTGGAGAAGAACCATTGGAAATCATGGATAGTGAAATCAAGCAACTAAAACGAAGTCATATTCTTATAGTCAAAGTGCGATGGAATTCTAAAAGAGGACCAGAATTTACATGGGACTGTGAAGATGAAATTCGTGCCAAATATCCTCATCTGTTTTCAAACATCACTTCAAAATCCAATTAATTCTCAGGATGAGATTTCTGTAAGGATGGGGGACTATAACAACCCACAAATTTTCATCAATGTAAATATCCATCTATTAAGTTAGATGCAATGTACTATCTATCTATTATATATGAACTACCTTTTCAGGGAATTTTTTTGCTTTATTACATTACTTGCATTACCTGTGATTGAAGAATGTGTGTTCTGATATCTATGATTAAAGAATCAAGTGATTATAAATTTATTCATAGTTTACACTATATCTTGTACTTTGTTTTTGAATTCTGTGAGAGAATTATGTGAATTCTCAATGTATTCAGAGTATACACTCTGTCTTGTATTCAGAATGTGTGTTCTGAAGTTTGTGAGAGAATTATGTGAATTCTCAATGTATTCAGAGTTTATACTCTGTCTTGTATTCAGAATGTGTGTTCTAAAATCTGTGAGAGAATTATGTGAATTCTCAATCTATTCAGAGTCTATACTTTGTCTTGTATCCTGTTGGAGAATCATGTGATTCTCTGTTTAATCAAATTGTGTTTTCTGATTGGTTCTATTATGATTGCAAGTTATAATCAGTTTTAATGCTGATTCTAGTCTCTTTATAAAAATAAAGGACTGAATTATGCCTTTTATTGTAGAATCAAGTGATTCTATATTGTGAGAGAATCTTGTGATTCTTAGTTGATTTAGAGTTTGTACTCTGATTGGTTATTTTGTGATTGCAAGTTGCAATCATGCTTCTAATGCTGATTCTAGTCTCTTTTTCTAAATAAAGGACTATGAATTTTGCATTGTATTAAAGAATCAAGTGATTCTATCTGATGGGAAAATCTTATGATTCTTAGTTTTATTCAGAGTTTGTACTCTGGATTGGTTCTATTCCTATGGTCTTATGGTTGCTCATGTTTTTAGAGAACTTGTTCAACCTTTTCAAATTAAACCTAAAAATGTTGCACTACACAACTTTTAAAGTTATGTAGTCAGTTGTGTTTATTTGATATGTATATGAATTTAAGTTGATACTCTTGTTTAGTTTGAGAGAGGGTGTTGGAAGTATTTCAAACTAACAAGTGTTATGGTTTCAAGTGTTATTCGTTTCTTTAAGTTTCAGAAACTATTTGGCTCCTACTGCTACACCATCTGATCTAATGGAGCTCAGGGAAGTTCCTTGTCCTTATGTCTCCTGCTAATAAAATGCTTTTGCATAACTTAAAAGTTATGCAGGCTGTGGTACTTAAAAAGTTGTAATACTTGTTTAGTTTGAGGGAGGGTGTTAAATTGTACAAACTAACAAGTAGTTATACTTGTTATTTGTTCTTCTTATGTACAAGGACCAAACCTGTTACATTAAAAGTTACTCCCAAAGTTTTGTGTTGTGTTTGATGAGTGATGCAACTTGAGGGGCTAAAGTGAAAGATGTGTGCCTATAAAAGAAAGTGTTACCATTAGGGTGGAACAACTTTGATCGATCTATCTCTTTGACTACCTCCTTGAGTCTTACTGACTCTGATCATTGTTCATTGATATTGATTGATAGGTGTTACACTCTACTTATCTTCCTCACGTCATCCACATACTATGGATGATAGTAGGTGTAACACCTAGCACCATTGTTGTTTATCTCTTAATACTGATTTTGTATCTAATATCAGTTTGTATTGTTTTTTATATTAATAGTTGAGATTAACTCTCTCTATTTGTTGTATCATTTCTGTTTGAGTGTTTTGAGTTTTTATTGTTATGAGGAGGATGGATCTTCCTAGAAGGAACACCCTTACATTTTCTATTGTAATCGTTGGCTAGCACCCGTTTGGGGACTAGTCTTATTGTATCTTTGATTTATATAATAAATATCACAAGGGGAGGGGGTTGGTTTTATAATAAACAAGGTGTTCTTGTTATTGGTTTAAGTAATTTTATAGTTTGTGAAAGTCATCTTAAGTGTATGGTTGTGTGGAGATGATGAGAAGGCGAACCATGAAATCGATTGGAATAACTTGGGGGGATTTGTAGTTTATGCCTCGAATAGTTCTGATTCCTCGGTTGGTGGCAACAACAATTATTGGTGCCATGTCATTTTCTAAGGCACGATTCAGGAATGAAGAACACTCGATATCAAGCATGTAGAATTCGTCTATGAACAGAACACCAGGAATGATCTCTGCCTTTCCTTCTTCTCGCTACTCTGCAACCTTGTATCGATCTTCTCCCTTACTTCAACTCATATTTCTCCCAGTAACACCAGTGAAAAGAGAAAGAAAACCCTGTGTTTTAGAGTTCATTAACATAAATAATTAAGCATCCTAATCATAAAGAAATTAATCCAAAATTCCTAATTTTAATCAAACATTATGTACCTTTATGAATGGGTATCTATGCTCTTACTAGTTAAGGAGTATATTACAGTTATTGGCATAAAATACCAACATACATTTTCAATAGTCCCATTTTCGTCATTGTATGCTTTTTGTACTTCTTTAAAAAATGACAATATCAAAGGTTACAAAACAATGAAAAATCATCAATGTTATAGGTTGCAAAAGTCATCATTTTAACAACATACATGTTTGTATATATACAAAAAAACACTATATTTACCCGAAAAAGAACCCGAGATCCTCTACGAAAAAGATATAGAACCTGGCGAACTGAAACATCTTAGTAGCCAAAGGAAAAGAAAGCAAAAGCAATTCCTGTAGTAGCGGCCATCAAAATGGGAGCAGCCTAAACCGTGAAAATGAAGTTGTAGGAGGCAATTCCAGCGTCGTGCTGCTAGGCGAAGCAGTAGAATGCTACACCCTAGATGGCAAAAGTCCAGTAGCCGAAAGCATCACTAGCTTACGCTCTAACCCGAGTAGCATGGGGCATGTGGAATCCCGTGTGAATCAGCCATGACCACCTTGCAAGGCTAAATACTCCTGGGTGACCTATAGAAAAGTATTACCGTGAGGGAAGGGTGGAAAGAACCCCTATCGGGGAGTGAAATATAACATGAAACCGTAAGCTCCCAAGTAGTGGGAGGAGCCCGGGGCTCTGACCGCATGCCTGTTGAAGAATGAGCCAGCGACTCATAGGCAGTGGCTTGGTTAAAGGAACCCACCGGAGCCGTAGTGAAAGCGAGTCTTCATAGGGTATTTGTCACTGCTTATGGACCCGAACCTGGGTGATCTATCCATGACCAGGATTAAGCTTGGGTGAAACTAAGTGAAGGTCCGAACCGACTGATGTTGAAGAATCAACGGATGAGTTGTGGTTAGGGGTGAAATGCCACTCGAACCCAGAGCTAGCTGGTTCTCCCCGAAATGCGTTGAGGCGTAGCAGTTGACTGGACATCTAGGGGTAAAGCACTGTTTTGGTGCAGGCCACGAGAGATTTACCAAATCAAGGCAAACTCTAAGTACTATATATGACCTCAAAATAACAGGGGTCAAGGTCGACCAGCGAGACGATAGGGGATAAGCTTCATCATTGAGAGGGAAATAACCCAGATCACTAGCTAAGGCCCCTAAATGACCGCTCAGTGATAAAGGAGGTAGGGATGTAGAGACAGCTAAGAGGTTTTGCCAAGAAGAAACCACACTTGAAAGAGTGCATAATAGCTCAAAGATCGAAAGCTCTTGCGTCGAAGATGAACGGGGATAACCGATCTACCAAAGCTGTAGGATGTAAAAATACATCGGTAGGGGAGCATTCTGCCTTAGAGTGAAGCACCTGCACAAGCGGTAGTGGGTAAAGAGGAAGCGAAAATGTTGGCTTAAGTAACAAAAAAATTGGTGAGAATCCAATGCCTCAAAAAACCTAAGGGTTCCTCCGCAGGGTTCATCCACGGAGGGTGAGTCAAGGCCTAAGATCAGGCCAAAAGGCATAGTCGATGGACAATAGGTGAATATTCATGTACTACCCCTTGTTGGTCCTGAGGGATGGAGGAGGCTAGGTTAGCTGAAAGATGGTTATCGGTTTAAGGACGTAAGGTGACCCTATTTTTTTAGGGTAAAAAAGGGTAGAGAAAATGCCTCGAGCCAATGTTCCAGTACCAGGCGCTACGACGCTAAAGTAACCAATGCCATACTCCTAGGAAAAGCTCAAACCTCCATCAACAAAAGTGTACCTATACCCGAAACTGACACAGGTGGGTAGGTAGAGAATACCTAGGGGTGGAAGACAACTCTCTCTAAGGAACTCTACAAAATAGCCTTGTAACTTCAGGAGAAGGGGTGCCTCCTCACAAAGGGGGTCACAGTGACCAGGCCCGGGCGACTGTTTACCAAAAACGCAGGTCTCTGAAAAGTCATAAGACCATGTATGGGGGCTGACGCTTACCCAATGCCAGAAGGCCAAGGAAGTTGGTGACCTGATGACAGGGGAGCCGGCGACCGAAGCCCCAGTGAATGGCAGCCATAACTATAACGGTCCTAAGGTAGCAAAATTCCTTGTCAGGTAAGTTCTAACCCGCACAAAAGGCGTAACGATCTGGGCACTGTCTCAGAGTGAGACTCGGTGAAATAGACATGTCTGTAAAGATGCGAACTACATATACTGGATAGAAAGACCCTATGAAGCTTCACTGTTCCCTATGATTAGCTTTAGGCTTTTCCTACACAACTTAGGTAAAAGGCGAAGAAAGCCTCCTTTCGAGGGGTCTGAGCCATCAGTGAGATACCACTCTAGAAGAGGTAGAATTTTAACCTTGTGTCAGGACGTACGGGCCAAGGGACAGTCTTAGGTAGATAGTTTCTATGGGGCGTAGGTTTCCCAAAAGGTAACAGAGGCGTGCAAAGGTTTCCTCGGGCTGGACGGAGATTGGCCCTCGAGTGCAAAGGTAGAAGGGAGCTTGACTGCAAGAACCACCCGTCGAGCAGGGACGAAAGTTAGTCTTAGTGATCTGATGGTGCCGAGTGGAAAGGTCGCCAATGCAATGCGCAATCAAGAAAGAGGAGCATTATTCATGACTTAGACAAAACGGCACTTTTGTTCATAGAAAAAAAGAGTCTTAAGATTTCAAATCAATGTAAATTATAAATTTCAAGTCACAAGTGCTAAAGACTTGAAGGTGTCATGCCAAATTAATGAAAAAAGTGTCATATATACCATGGTAAATAGGAAAATTTATAATCAACGTAGTTCTAACCTGAATACACTACTCATGAGCCCCAAACATAGATAACGCCTCTCTAAGCACTAGGATAATTGCAGATAATTTGAAATCCATATACAGAACTAATTGCATGATTCTTTCTTATTAGCTAGTAGTCAGTTGCAACAAGCTAGTGAGATGGGAAAATGTACCTGCTATTTATAACATCAATTTTATGAAGAGTGACGCAATGCACAACTTCTTTCCTCTTCTGCAACTCTCCATCCAGACACTACACGAACTTTTTCTGCGGTCCCATTGCATCATAATCTCATGACCTAAAAAACGACCTCCTAAGTTTAGTAATCTTCCCAGATGCCTTATCAATCGCAATAACATAGCCACTCTGCAATTTATCCTTCCCCAAAGCCTCAATCATCTTAGCACCAAGATCATACAGAGTCTCCATATTAGTCATTTTCAACGTAGGCTTCCCTTTTTTCGACGCTACTCCAGCAACCGCAGGACGATCAATCTGAATCTCAACAACTTCACCTTCTATAACTATAGTTTCTTACTTAATCCTAACACCAATAACTTTCCTAAAAGCTTGCATAAGTGCTTCAGTCTTAGACATCTCTAACGAAAATAATTCGCTACATGAAAGCATTGCAAAAGGCGTTTCGAGACCGATGGATTTAGCCATGCCCATTGTAATTGCAGTTTTACCAGTACTGGGTTGGCTAGATAAAAGCATGGCTTGACCGACAATCTTGCCTTCTTTGACCATCTTGACAATGACCCCAGCGGATTTACGCGCCTTGGTCTGACCAACATGCCTTCGGAAATGGCGCGTGGCTCAAGGGCAGAATCGAGACCAAGGTCGCGGATGTGAGAGTGGGCCCCAATACGTTTGATTCGAGTAAGGTCATGTTCTGATACTTTTACTTCCACCATATTTTGCTTAGTGTTTGGGAGGGTAAACATTTCTGAAAATGATAAACAACCATTTCTAAGTTACCCTTTCACATTTTCAATATAACCAAAATGATAGATATAAAAACTTGAAACAACTAAAAATACATAAAAAGAAATCCAGAAATGACAATCTCATTGTACCCAAAACGCATAGCCCTTTCTCGCCATGACTAAAGGGGTGTTTGTTTCACCTTATATATGGGCTTCTGAACTTATTTGATTTTGGCTTATATTTTTTATAAGCCTCAATTTGCTGACTTAATTTAATACTTGTGGGCTTATATAAGTTTATTACGATATGATAAACATATATAAGCCCATAGAGTCTCAATATAAGCCAGAAAATTAGGGCTTACATTATATAAGATGGAATCAAATAAGCTCATAAGCCCACATATAAGCCAAAAAATACCCCCTAAATTGATAAAACAATCCGAAAAGAAAGGTTTTCCTTAAAGACGGATAAAGGATCCAAATTCTGGAATCACTTAAAACGTGAGCTACATTTTGAACTTTGAAACAACAAGTTATTTAAAGTGCATTTGGGTAAAGCTTATCTAAAAGCATAGCTTATTAGGTTTGTTAGTATGAAAATACTAATGTAGGAGATAACGCTTAGGTGATATATAAACATGTAGTAACAAAAACAGACCAACAATTCTCTAATGAAGAGTACAGGCACGCATAAAATAAGCTCAAAATTAGTCCTTATGAAACCAACTTCTCGCATTTTTATTAATTGGTATATGATCAAACAGATGGAGTGCAAAATAACAACCACATATAATAAACATATGAAAGTCTGGTTTTAATAGGATTTAATACCTTCAAATCGCCAATATCACAGGTTGAAGAAAGGGCTATTTTAGGGTTTTATGTTGTTTTTTTGTTGGCGTGTGGAAGTTACGTGACTTTAGAGAATTCTATACTCATTCCTGACACAAGTGCTCATAGAATTATGGCTTTTTTAAGCATTTATTAATAAAACAAAATATTTTTTTTATATTTTCACAAAAGTAAGCGTGCATGATGCATCTATCTTTTTCATGTTTTTGTGATTGGAAAACAATTAAGAGGCTTAAATGTATGACTAATCTATACAATATACAAGTTAAGCATCTCAATCAATGTTCTTTCTGTTAACGGGGTGTTTGTTTTGACTTATATAGTCGAGTTATAGCTTATTTAGTTTTGGGCTGACATAGGGACGGAGGGAGTAGGGGGTGAAACATGACTTCCCGATGCTCTTTGACTATGTTATTATGAATCTATTTTCAAACTTAAATGTTAAATCTTTTGTTCTTAGTTTTTTTGATCTTTAACGTGTATAATTAACTTGTCGAGCCTCATTTTACAATAATTATATATGTTCTTCTTTTTCTTTGTTTTTCAAATTTTATTGTTTTAAATATTATAAGTTTATATTATATAGCAGAAATTGGGGCATCTGCTGGACTAAAAAATTAGACTTTCAACTTTCTCGATGTAAAAAAAAGAAAAGCAATTTTTAAAACTCACCCTAAAGCAAGGTTTCAAAAATCATGAATCGTTAGCCGGGCGGTCGACCACCTTGTAGCTTGTAATCGGTCAAGGCGGGATTAATCAGCAATTAATTGGATTGGCATTTTTGGCAAAATTTAGGTATTTCTGGCAAATTTTGTGTATTTCCGTCCAATTTTAGATATTATTGGCAAGTTTTTTTCTAAAAAATAACTTGTAATAGATTTAAACAGTAAATATAAGTGATCAAAACAAGTTTACGGTGAGTTTTAGGTACTTCTAGCAAGATTAGAAGGATTTCGGCACGTTTGACCACCGTTGATCGCCGTTGACCATGGTTGACCTATTTGTTTGACACTTTTACATTAATTCTCAAGGTTGGTGGCCTTGTAGCGTCTAATTGGTAATTAATCGGCCTTGTAGACCTTATTTTGCAACATTGCCCTGAAGTATGCCATGCGTTATAAAACCGACCTTGAACTTTAACATATTTATGACTTTTTTATATAAAAAACTTTATTTATCAAACATGAAGCCCATATCTATATACTTATTCGGGAAAAAAGATCATCTAATTGCGAACAAAATGAGCCAAATATTGCAATGCTTCTGACATGCTTACGATAATATAAAAAAATGTTGAAGTTTAATATATATCTAAAATATTTACGGAAATAATCTTTGAGGTTACCGGTTCGTAGCAAAGTGAGTCCCTTATCGGCCCGTTGCAAAAATAGTCTTGTGCGCTCCGTGGCAGCGCACGGGTTACAAACCTCGTTAAACTCATACACTAGTACAATATCATATCATATAATTTTATGAGTTTATGGTACAAAATCTAGCTTATAAAATGTTTTTAGACTGCAACTAGTTTAAATTTTTTACTTTAATTTGTAACATTAAATGCTTGATTTTAGTTACATGATATTTTAACTTTTGGTACATAGATAAATTTATGTGTTATTGGTTAAGAGTTTTTTCTTTAACATAGCTTCTAAGTTATAAAAATCTTATTGATTTTATAGGATAAAAGATGATGTTGTTCATAACACCACAATTACAATCATAGACTAAAAGCATGACACGAGGCATAGTAATACAATTTGCATTTGATATCATCACTGTTTTATAAAATATTTTGGGACTCCCTTTATTTTTCGGCTCCGCCCCTAAGCTTATTTTTTTGGTTTATTTTAAAACATTTTAATTGTATAAGTTTATTATTTTATAGTAATAATAAATTTATATAAGTCAAAAAGTACAAAACAAATCACAATAAATAAGCTCACAAAACATACAGGCGCGCTATAACGCTGCTAAGGTCTCGCAAAGGCGCGATGCTTGGCCTCTATGCTACGCAATATACTAAGGCTTATGCGTAAGGCTTTATATGAGATGAGGAGTGGAAAAACGTGATAAGACATGATAAATTATGATCATTGAGGCTTTTTTGAATTCAATTTCGATAAAAATCGTTTTTTATTTTGTAACGCTTTAAGGTACGCCTTAGAAAACGCCATAACTCGTCATGGATCCTAAGGCGTGAGGCTTGACCATGTCGTCACTTCACACATCACGCTATTTATAACCTTGTATAAGACTCATAGTAGGTCACCTCTGCCACATCAACGTCAACTCAACTTTCACTTTTTTTTAAACTAAAAGATCATAGTA
This sequence comes from Tanacetum coccineum, assembly GCA_026074375.1. Taxonomy (NCBI): domain Eukaryota; kingdom Viridiplantae; phylum Streptophyta; class Magnoliopsida; order Asterales; family Asteraceae; genus Tanacetum; species Tanacetum coccineum. Next base: position 27,776 of record BQNB010056002.1, read on the forward strand.
AAACAAGCGCGATCACAACAAAAAATATACCCCTCAAAAAGAATAAATAAACACACACAAACACTTTCATTTCCTTGGTTGCCTGGCTAGTCATTCATTTCATTTCAAAAAGAGAGGACGTGGTCACTTTTGTCGTCGTGGGGGCGAGGGATGCGGTCGACCCTTTCACTTGGTCACCATTATGAATAATTATGCTGAAACAAACACCCCCTAAAGTCAAGTCATAAAAGATGTGTTTTTTTAGTTTAGTCAAAGTTTGTACAAGAGTTAAAAGTCAAAACCATACCAAACACATATAAAAAGTACTCCAGTAAGTGGTTGACATCATCGGATCACCGAAAAAATGACATCATCCTCATACACCTCCTTAGAAGTCAATCAAGATGATACCAATTCATCTATTTTCACCGTGTATCTAAACACCCTGCCAAGGCGGAAACACGAGGGACGACAAGAAAGGGAATCATCACAAAACATTAGTGTCTCTATAGAGAAACTAAAACATGCATAAAATATAAGGTATAGACACGTAGTGTCATGAAAATACCCAAACACATTAACAAAATCCAAAAGGCATCTGACATTGATATGAAGGTAGTTCATGTCAATGTCATGACATGCAACATTCAAACATCCTAACAGAGCAAAACAAATAACATTCATCATCCAAAACAAATAATGAAATCTAGATAACTAAACTTCGCCAGCTGCCTACGGTCCATCTAGCCACTTTTCCTAACTTTAACCTCATCCTGCTGAATACCTAAAAATGATGCTTATACGTAACGCAATAGTTGGTGAAAAACATAGTTTTTCACACACTCATATCTAATAAATTTCAAAAACAATTTATCTAATTATACGTAAAACAATACGCTTGAAAGGCAATTATGCTAACTGACTAACAAGCTAACATGTAATTCAATCCAATCAATCATTCAGACACCAAGCAGATGACCTTAATCACTTTCAGATCATACCAATGTCCCTGTGGTTTCCCCTTAGCCTAGGCCATGGATACCCACAAGTAACCCTCCTGACTAGGCCATAATACCTTATACTAAATAGGCCATGGATACCCACAAGTAACCCTCCTGACTTAGTCCACAATACCTTCCGCTAAATAGGTCATGGATACCCGCAAGTAACCCTCCTAACTTAGCCCACACATCCATATCATATCACATAACATGTAGCTCATAACGCATATCAGTAACATAATAGTCCATGCATTTAGACTAACACATAATCACAAAAATTTAAAACTCATTTCAAAACTAGTATCATTTCCATCCCAAGTTTAAAACGCAATAAAAAGTAGGACTATGTAACTCACCTAAATGCTCAAAACGCAGCTTCCAATTCCTATCACGCAACTATACAAATAAATTAACACAGTTACACGTAACCAAGCTAAAAGTTCCAGTCCATGTAACACACATCTGATGGATGTCTAAGGGTTTGATTAACCATCATGGGTCACCCCGATACCATGCCCAACCTTAACCATCGCATTAACACATTACACTAGTTAACTACAATTTATTCAAAAGTTCATTTATGAGTTTACTAACTACCTTATGATTCCTAACTTCTCATTACATATTCGACTATCCTAAATAAAATCCCACTTCAAAACTATGCCAATTCGGATCTGATTGCACACTAAAATGTATACCATACTTAGACATACAATCAGAGGCTATCCTTCTATGGTTTTTTATATACATATTGAAACCAATAACTCTAGATTATCTATCTCTAATTCCACTTTTAAGTCAGTGTTTTACCCTCCTAAACATGACCTAATTCTAACTCGTATTTACTATTTTGACAACTTTTCTTGTAATCAACATTTAATCAACTTCCAAATTCAAACTCATTCGAGGTCAAACTTTTTGAAAAATAGACACATTTAACTACAATTTAGGCTTTTGAATCATATCAAAACAAGTTTATAACATCTAGATATCATCAGTTGAACACAGCCCCAAAACCTGCTCAACTCTAAATCATGTTCTAACACAAACCCTAACATGCAACATGCATGATCATAACCCTAAACTAACCCTAATCATCATACCATCATTAAAGTTCATATATAGTCTGAATTTTATGTGAACCCTAGATCAATCATAAACCATGTTACATGCATATCATAAACTAGCTAAGATGAACATACTTACCTTGAATGCTAGCACCTAAACAACAATTATTGAATGTTCTTGGACCAAACACTAAATTTGGCACTCCTAGGGTGTCTTGGGGCTGAAATCACAGGCACAAGGGTATGGGGAAAAGAATTATGAACTAGGTTTGTTAATATATATACCCTAAGTATCCTTATCCGTTAAGTCTTTGAGTTTGACATAGTTTAGGTCTCCTAACCCTACCCTTTTCCCTTAGCCGATCACCTCCCCCGCCCCTTTTTTTACTATTTTTTTATTTTTTTATTTAATTATTAATTAACTAATTTTTTTCATTGCCTTAAGTTTTCATAAAAACCTAAGCTCATTTGGGTAAACCTTTTTACATAAACGCTACTTACTAAACTTTCTAAAAGTAACTTTTAATTTCACATTTCACTTTCTATATTTAGAAATTCTACTTTAAATATCCAACTTTCACTCACTTCACTTATTTGCAACATGATACATTTCCCATAAATGCTTAACATGAAATCAGCCAACTATTGACGTAGCATTGCATGCAATACACCATTCTTTTTCATTATCACTATACGTGAACAAATGGAATTCTCATCACCAAACACAAACGCACTCAAAATGAGATGATCATACACCTCAAAATGAAATCATGCACCTATTCAAACCACTTAGCACACATATATAACACATAACACATAAGAAATCACACAAAATGAACCCTTAGTCATTTCTAAAGATATCACTAACCTTATTAAGTTATGGATGCCACAGTATCCCTTCCTTAAGGAAATCTTATCTTGGGATTTAACTGGCAGGCTCAACAACTCGATCCACGATCAACTATGGATACTTAATTCTCATATGGTCTTTGTGTTTCCAAGTAAACTCAGGACCACGTTTTGAATTCCATCTAAGTTTCACAAGTGCTAACTTCCTACATTTTAGCTTCTTAATTTCCCTATCCATAATCTCTATAGGTTCCTCGATAAAATAATGTGTCTTATCGACCTTGATCTAATCTAATGGCACATGTAAATTAGCCTACGCGAGACACTTCTTTAGATTTGACACATGAAAGGTGTCATGCGTGCTATTCAACTCCTCAGGTAACCTCAACCTATATGCTATAAGGTCAATCCTTTCAAGGATCTCGAACAGTCCTACATATCTCGGTGCTAACTTACCCTTCTTTCTAAAACGCACTATGCCCTTCCATGGTGACACCTTTAATAATACCCGATCATGCATCTCAAACTCTAACAGTTTACGTCTCTTATCTGCATAGCTCTTTTAATGATCTCTTGCCGCTTTGAGCTTTTCCATTACCAACACTACCTTATCAGTCGTTTCTTGTAATAACTCAAGTCCAATCAAACTGCCCTCTCCAATCTCTGCCCATAACACAGGCGACCTATACTTCCTACCATACAAGGCCTCAAACAGAGCACACCGAATGCTCGAATGATAACTGTTGTTGTAAGAAAACTTAGCTAATGGTAGATGGACATCCCAACTACCACCAAAATTTATAATGCACCCCCTTAACATATCATCCAAAGTCTGAATTATACGTTCACTTTGTCCATCTGTCTAGGGATGATAAGCAATACTCAAGTCTAATCTTGTCCCTAACGCTTTCCGTACCATTTGCCAAAAGTGTGAAGTAAATCGCCCATCTCGATCCGAAATAATCAATACGGGCACCCTATGTCATGCCATAATTTCATCAATGTATAATCTCGCTAACTTCTCCGTACTAAAATCATCACGAATTGCTAGGAAATGAGCTGATTTGGTAAATATGTCGACTATTACCCATATCATGTCATGCCCACTTCTTGACCTTAGTAACTTGGTAATAAGATCCATAGTGATCTTATCCCACTTCCATTCTGGTATCTCAGGTTGTTGCAATAAACCCAAAGGTTTTGATGCTCAGCCTTCACTTTTACATAAGTCAAACACTTACTAACATAGATAGCAATATCTTTCTTCATTCCCAGCCACCAATACATATAACGTGGGTTATGGTACATCTTATCCGCTCCAAGATGCACAGAGTACCTAGACATATGAGGTTTGTTCAAAAATACCATTCTCACATCTCCTACTAAAGGAACCCATATCCTATCCGTAAAATACAAACTTCCATCTTCCTTCCTTTCCATATGTTCATCTAAACCATGAAGCCTTTTTGCAAGAACATTCTCCTATTTGAATGCCTCACTCTGGGCTACCAATATCTTCTCTTTCACTCTGGACTGAATAGTCATAGCCATTGCTCAAACACGTCTAGGTTTCACCCGCTCCTTCCTACTTAATGCATTAGCCACCACATTCTCCTTACTAGGATGGTAGTGAATCTCACACTCATAATCACTAAACAACTTAATCCACCTCCTTTGGTGCATATTTAACTATTTTTGGTTAAAAATATGTTGAAGTCTCTTGTAGTCCATGTAGATGACACTCTTCGTGCCATACAAGTAATGCCTCTAAGTGTTAAAAGCAAACACGATAGCTCCTAACTCTAGGTCATGTGTTATATAATTCTTCTCATGAATCTTTAATTGTCTCGATGCATAAGTGAATACCTTGCCTCTTTGCATTAGTACACAACCTAGTCCTTGATTCGATGCATCATAGTAAACTACAAAATCTTCAATTCTGTCTGGTAACAACAAGATAGGAGCATCACACAGATTATTCTTCAAGGTATGAAATGCTTCTTCCTCTTTTTCGCCCCACTTATACTTATGATTTTTCTGAGTTAGCGAAGTAATGGGTTTAGCAATCTTGGAGAAATTCTCGATGAAACATCGATAATAGCTAGCTAATCCCAAAAATGATCGAATTTTTGATGGCATTGTAGGAGTTTTTCAATTCTTCACCGCCTCTATTTTACTTGGGTCCATGTGAATACCACTCTGGTTGACCACATGTCCAAGGAAATGCACTTCCTGTAGCCAAAACTCGCACTTAGAAAACTTCACATACAACTTCTCCTTCCTCAATAATGCCAACACTAACTTTAAGTGAACATTATGCTCTTCCTTCATCTTTGACTATATCAGGATGTCATCAATGAAGAGAATGACAAACTTATCTAGATACGGTTTGCACACCCAGTTCATCAAGTGCATGAAGATTGCTGATGCATTGGTTAACCCAAATGGCATAACCGTAGACACAAAATGTCCATACCTCATTCGAAATGCGATATTTGGAATGTCATCTTCTTGCACACGTAGCTGATGATATCCTAACCGAAGATCTATCTTAGAGAAATAACATGCTCCTTGCAGCTGATCAAATAATTCATCGATCCTAAGGAGTGGATAACAGTTTTTAATAGTTAATTTTTTTAGCTCCCTATAGTCGATACTCATTCGAAAAGATCTATCCTTCTTCTTCACGAATAAAATAGGTGCTCCCCACGGCGAATGGCTAGGTCGTATGATACCCTTATCTTGTAACTCTTGAAGTTGCCTAGACAATTCTTGCATTTCTGAGGGTGCCAAATGATATGGAGATTTTGCGACCGACGTCACTCCAGGAACTAAGTCTATATGGAACTTGACTTGTCGTTGTGGTGGTAGCCTCGACATGTCTTCCGAAAACACCTCAGTAAAATCTCGTTCCTCATAAACTTGAAGTATCCCACCCTCTTTTATCGGTATCTCTACTACCTTCTCATGACACACTATAACAACCTTATTCTTGGGCAACTAGTCCATCCTCACAATCATATCAAAACTTCCATGACCCAACGGTATCAAATCTATAGTGAACAAGGAATTTTATAGTTCTAGTATGCTATCTCGAATAACCCTATCAACTTTTACACTTTCACCATCAGCTATTTCTATCACATAACCAGGGTTTACAATACAAGGTTCCACATTTAGCAAAGGCGCAAACATAGTAGAAATAAAACTATAATCAGCTCCAGAATCAAAAAGAACAGTAGCAAATTAATTGTTTAAAGAAAATGTATCAGTCACAACTTTAGGATCCTAAATAGCCAACAGGTTCCTTGCTTGTCCAGGTGCTTGTTTCCACTTGGAGAAGATGATCAAGAATCCCACATTCATAGCATGCCCTCTGATTCTGCCCTATCCTAACCGTATTCACAGGCACCACTTACCTAATCAGTACCCAACACTGTCTCGCATAATGAAATGGTTTCTGGCAGTTATAACACAACTTACAAGGTAATTCACCAGGTGGAAAGTATAACACTTAGCACACTTAGGGTAGGTGTTCACATTGTCATTCTTGGGAGGAACTGTCGCCACAAACCCTGATCCAGTCTTAGATTTCTTATTGTCTTTCCATGTACTCCCTTGCTTACTTGATTCCTCTAACTCTTTCCTCTTATCATTTCCCTTAGTTAATGTCCCACAACGGACAGCCTCGTTAGTAAGTATTCCCACAGTTAAAATAATGCTCTAAATAGTAGTTGGTTGGGTCGCCTGAAGCATACCATGAATATGAGGTACCAACCCATTGATGTACCTCTTGATACGTGAAGATTCAGGAGTAACAAGGTGAGGGGCTAGTTTGGCCACCTCATGGAACTTGTCAGTGTAGGCAACATGATTGGCTCCTACCATAGTGTGGTTCCAAAACTCTTTCTCTAGTTTCTCTATCTCGTTGCTTGGACAGAAGTCCTCTACAAGAAACGCCTTAAAATCGTTCCAACTCATACCAATTGTAGCTTCATGATCTCTCGCTTGGACTTGTGTGTTCCACCAAGTCAAAGCTTTGTTCACATAACAACTAGCAGCATACCTTACTCTCTAGTTCGCAATACAACCACTGTTATCAAAAACCAACTCCATATTTTATATCCAACAGGTGAGTGCTATTGCACCACCCTTTCCATCAAACTCCTTTAGGTTACAAGCAGTGAAAGTCTTGTAGGAACATCCATTATTCCCATAATTTCCATTTCCTCCATTCGTATTGTTCACATTAGCAGTCACCTGAGTGACGATCTAAGGAATAATATTATGCAATTGTTGAGCAATTATTGTAGCAATGTCAGGATTTAGTTTTGGGCTCTCTTCTGGGGTTGAGTTTTAACGCGAAGTTCGAACCATGTTTCTATAAGAGGAAAGGAATAATATACATTAAACGGGAGAAGACAAATTTCAATTCTATACTCCTATAATTGTATATATATATATATATATATATATATGCCACTATCATAATAATATATACCAATGTGTCAACACTAACCAATGTAATTATACGTGTAAGTCCACTTGTGCTGGGGCACGTGAATAATTATGTTGGCCACCATAATTATAAAGGCTCCCTAGCACAAACGTACTCCTCCTATGACTACACTTCTTAGTTTAACACAACATTTACACACAATTCATTTAATAATATAACCGCAAATAAGGAAAAATTTCAACTATAACTTTCATCCATTTCATAAAATACTAAATCAATATCCAAAACACCAAATCCAATATTCAAAAATAACAATTTCTAAAACATGGTTCCGACTAAAGACCGCTAAATAAACCTAAAATGGATGACAAAGAGGATGCCCTAAGGTTAACTACTGGCTATGGATTCAAGATTCGAGTCGCTGTCTGATATCACATACTCCATCTGTTCCTAAACTTCCTTCAACCCTTCATTCTCCTCCACTTTTCTTCCATTGGTAACTTGTATCCATGAAACTTTTCAGGAAACTTGATGACAATGCCCTCATTGGTTGTTACCTTTATCTTCCATTCCATAACTGACTCTCCCCTAACCTCCTTTATGGTCATCTTCACTTCAATATGGCATGGGTAAAGGCCAATTGGAACATGAGTCTTACGATTTGTTCTCTTCATCCTATGTCATTTCTCTGGCTTAATGAAACTCCTATGCCTAGTTGCAAAAATGGTTCCCTAACGATACTTATTATGAAAATAGGAAGGCATAGCTAACTAATAACAAGGAAATACGCACTAAATCATCTATGGGTAGGCAACAAACTAAGACGATAAATTAACAAAATAGGAAATATAAAAGCTACACAAAATAGAAAGAAAGCATAGAAGTTATAAAAATAAACACTTGAGTCCTAAATGCATCTATATGAAGGACCCCTAGGTTATAGTCTAGGATCAACCACCTATTTCTCTATGACCATTGGCTCTGATACCAATCTATCACACCCCGCCAAGGTAGAAACGTAAGGCGCAACAAGAAAGGGAATCATCATAACACATTGGCGTCTATATAGAGAAACTAAAACATGCATCAAATATAAGGTATAGACAAGCAGTGTCGTGAAAATACCCAAACACATCAACAAAATCTAAAAGACGTCTGACATTGATATGAAGGCAGTTTATGTCAACGTCATGACATGCAACATTCAAACATCCTAACAGAACAAAACAAATAACATTCATCATCTAAAACAAATAACAAAATCTAGATAACTAAACTTTGCCAGCTGCCTACGGTTTATCTAGCCACTTTTCCTAACTTTAACCTCATCGTGCTAAATACCTGAAAATGATGCTTATACGTCAACACAATGGTTGGTGAGAAACATAGGTTTTCAGATACTCATATCCATTCAATTTCAAAAACAATTTATCCAAAGTCTATGATTAGAAAACAATACGCTTGCATGGAAATTATGCTAACTAACGTACAAGCTAACATGCAATTCAATCTAATCAATCACTCAGACACCTAGTAGATGACCTCAATCGCTCTCAGATCATACCAAAGTACCTGTGGTTTCCCCTAGCCCAAGACATGGATATCCATAAGTAATGCTCCTAAGTAGGCCACATTATCTTCCACTAAACAGGCCATGGATACCCGCAAGTAACCCTCCTGACTTAGTCCACAATACCTTTCACTAAATAGGCCATGGATACCTGCAAGTAACCCATAATAACAGAAATCTAAAACTCATTTCAAAACTTGCATCATTACCATCCCAAGTTTAAAATGTAATAAAAAGTGGGACTATGTAACTCACCTAAATGCTCAAAACGCAGCTTCCAATTTCTATCACGCAACTATACAAATAAATAAACACGGTTACACGCGACAAAGCTAAAAGATCTTGTCCATGTAACACACATATGATGGATGTCTAAGGTTTTGATTAACCATCATGGGTCACCCTGACACCATGCCCAACCTTAACCACCTCATTAACACATTACACTAGTTAACTACAATTTATTCAAAAGTGTAGAATTTTAGTATATCTTTTACTAACATAAAAACCTTACTTGCTGACCTTCATAAATTATACCAAAAATTAACTAAGTTCATTTATGAGTTTACTAACTAGCTTATGATTCCCAACTTCTCATTACATGTGCAACTATCCCAAATAAAATCCAACTTTAAAATTATCCTAATTCGGATCTGATTGCACATTAAAATGTATGGCCCTAATTACCATACTTAGACACACAATCAGAGGCTATAATTCTTGGATTTATTTATATACATATTGAAACTAATCACTGTAGAATGGCTATCTCTAATTCCACTTTTAAGTTAGGGTTTTACGCTTCTAAACATGACCTAATTCTGACCTGTATTCACTATTTTGATAACTTTTCTTGTAACCAACATTTACTTAACTTCCAAAACTCAAAATCATTCGAGGCTGGACTTTTTCAAAAATAGACTCTTTGAACTACAATTTAGGTTTTTGAATCATATCAAAACATGTTTCTAACATCTAGATATCATCAGTTGAACATAGCTCTAAAATCTGCTTAACTCTAAATCATGTTCTAACGCAAACCCAAACATGCAACATGCATGATCATAACCCTAAACTAACCCTAATCATCATACCATCATTAAAGTTCACATATAATCTGTATTTTATGTGAACCCTAGATTCATCATAAATCATGTTACATGAATATCATAAACTAGCTAAGATGAACATACTTACCTTGAATGCTAGCACTTAAACAACAATTCTTGAATGTTCTTGGATCAAATACCAAATTCGGCACTCCTAGGGTTTCTTGGGGATGAAATCGAAGGCACAAGGGTATGGGGAAAAGAATTTTGAGCTAGGTTTGTTAATATATATACCCAAATATCCTTAATCCCTTAAGTATTAGAGTTTGACATAGTTTAGGTCTCCTAACCCTACCCTTATCCCGTAGCCGATCACCCCCCTCCTCTTTTTTTACTATTTTATTATTTTTTATTTAATTATTAATTAACTCATTTTCTTCATTACCTTAAGTTTTCATAAAAACCTAAGCTAATTTCGGTAAACCTTTTTATATTTAAAAAGTCTACTCTAAATATCCAACTTTTACTCACTTTACTTATTTCCAACATGATACATTTCCCATAAATGCTTAACATGAAATCATCCAACTATTGACGTAGAATTGCATGAAATACGCCATTCCCTTCCATTATCACTATACGTGAACATATGGAATTCTCATCACCAAACACAAACGTACTCAAAATGAGATGACCATACACCTTAAAATGATATCATGAACATATTCAACCACTTAGCATACACATATATAACATATAACACACAAAAAAATGAACCCTTAGTCATTCTAAAGGTATCACTAACCTGATTAAATTACGGATGTCACAAACAGACCCATGTGCCACAATGCGCTATCACTCGCCTTCTTCGGCGAGTTCCCACATGCCTTATCCTCACTAGACCAAAACCTAAAAGTCTCAGTGATCATCTTGTCTGGTAGAGGCAAACACTTTTGCGCAGGAATTGATCTTGCTACTTTAAATTCGTTGTCATCTGATGTGCCTTTTGACCGTGGCCGCTCTGGTGAGAAGCAGCTACATCAGATTAAGATGATGCGGGTAGTATATATATGTATATATATATATATATATATATATA
>BQNB010056003.1:0-38848 GCA_026074375.1 Tanacetum coccineum
AAAATAAAACCTAGGTGGTGATTAACATAACATAACAAGTATATAATTAAGTAAATGAAAGAATGGAAGTTGAATACTTTAAATAAACCTTAAAGTAGATGTGTAGGATGAAGAACACAATATATAAACCTTAACCAAGCTTCCAAAACCCTAGATATGTTTTCTTGATAATTCCTTGTTAAACCTGAATCCAAGCTTGTTAACACCTTGAGTAACCTTAGATGGCCTTAGAATGAATGTTAATACCCTTGGAATACTTTAGAAAATCAAAGATATATGGAACCCTAATTTTAAAGAGTATGCCGTGGGTTTTAGTAGGGTTTAGAGAGAGTTTGCTTGCTATTTTGCTAGTGAATGAATGTGTGAGAGTTAAATGGACATAGGACTTTCTAGTTATAACAAGATGGTATCAAAAAAACCTAAGATTAAACCATGGGATGTGTAGTGGTTTAAGTACAAGGTTGTAAGAGTTAGGGTACACATGATGTGCCAATTTATGGAAGAGTGGGATTTAGGGTACACTTTGTGTAAGGTATGAGTTGTAAATGAAGAGTTAGTGGGTTTTAAGGTTTTATTTCTTGCACATATATGTTGGATCTGGTTTTGAGGGGTTATAAATAAATAAAATAAGTTAATTTTGGGTATTGGGTATAAAAGTGGGTATTTGTTTGAGTGTAGATGGGTAAAGGTGCTTCCGGGTATGCCCGAATGTAATTTATTGCGAAACGTAAGCGTTTTACGTAACCAACAAAAATAAATTACAAAAAGTTATAAATTATACTCCTAATAATCATATAACACTTGCTTGATGTAAACTTTAATTTGTTTGGTGTCCGTTTATATTGAACGTTGATTTTTAGTTTACGCGATTTAACTATAAGATAATAATTAAAAGCGAACGCGTAAAACTCAAAAAAATAAATAATAGAATTAATTAAAGTCGTAAATAACCTGAAAATGAGAAATGTTACAATGGTTGAAAAACATTTATTTTCTATGTAGCATATTTTGGATATTGGATTATTTGGCTTAATTTTAAGCATATTCGAGCTTATTTTGAGCTTATTAGCTCTCGGCAATTTAAGGGTATACAAGAGAAGTGTTTTTGGTTATTTACCTCGTATGTCGTGTATTTGTGGACTATTTTGATAGCTTATGGTGACAACCGAATATACTACGTAGCGTATTAGCTTATTTAAAAGCTTATTATAGTTTTGGGAGCTTATGGGCTCACGGCCCAATAAGTTGTAGCCTATTGTGGTCCAGATTATTTTGTTAGCTATTGTTTTGGACTTATATATTTACTAACGGGCTTTGGTATTGGGCCTAAAATATATATTATACATATGGATATCTTAATGGATCCTTATTGGGCCTTAAGGCCCAATAAGCGAAAACTAGTCGTTTATGAGATTTGACGGACTTTTGGGAAGTGGACTATACTTATGAAATGATGTTGACAGATGGTTTTGGAAAATATGATTTGGTAAACGTTGTGAGAAATAATTTTGGTATTTTGTCAGAAAATGGTGAATTTGTGGAAAATTGTTTGAAATAAAGGTTTAAAAACCTTGTAAAACGTTGTATAACCGAACAGGTCATGTCGAAATTTTGTAAAAAGTCTATACTTAGAAATTTTACTCAAAACGCAATTTTTGATAAAATAATAAAATATTATTTTAATAAGTCGACTAAAAGACAAAAAATATATTTTTCTAAAACTTTTCTAAATTGTTTAGTATAATTAAACGCTTTCGTTCTTATAATTTAAACGATGAATTAATGGTAACTAAGAGTACCGAATAGAATTACCGAGATATATATATAAGTAATTATTATCTTATATTACTTATCTATTATATTAGCAAGGTATAAGTATATATATTATACTAAAGTATGAGTTGGAAGTATGTTATTTTTGAAGATAAGTCATCAATCATCACACCACTAAAAACGTTAAGGGTGACCGTACACGCGCATCTGACCTCTATGCATCAAACCCGAAAACGTTTTTTTGAAATAAATGTCTAAGTGGAACATTAATTGGACTAGGTCATGTTCGGACGTCGTTGCATTTGCTTGTGTGATATTGAGTTGCTGCTTGAGGTGAGTTCTCGTAGCCTCACTTTTAAATCTTTTTCGTTGGGGGAAAATGATACTAAAATGTGTTTTGAACTGTTTTCTGAACTGTGCGAAATGTGGTTTTGTTTATGAGACAATTTATGTGCTTATGACTGCTATGTGAATATTATGTGGTATGATTGTTCCTGCATGCATCGAGGTGCATGGCAAGGTGTGATTAGCATGGATTTGTTATGTTTGTGAAGGGTCTGCCCTAAGTAAATGCTCCAGCTGGTAGGCTTTAGGTGTGTATGACCTCGGGGTTGCGACCCCAAGAGCATTGGTATATGCTGGTTTGATGACTATCGGGGATGCTAGGTCATGGTACACGATTAGCGGTGATGCTAAGTCATGGGTTTTGATGTATTTGCATATATTCATTGTCATATTAAACATTTGTCCCACTGTTTCAAATATTGGCACAGCAACTTGGTTTCTTCAAACCTACGAGCTCACCAACATTATTGTTGATGTTTTCGAGTATCATTTTCAGGTGAAGTTAATGAACTGTAAGGTTGTGATGCGAGATAGCAGACTTTAAGAGTATCCTGTATGGATCATGTTTTGAGAGGTCTTGCATTTGGTGTTTGTTTGAATTTAGTACTTTGAGGTTTGGTTGAGAAAAGTTTGGACCCCTGCGTGGGCTTTGGTTGTAATAATTGGTGACTATTTGAAGTGTTCTTGATCGGGACATCACTCAAGTCTGTACTTGGTGTGGAAGATCATCATGACACTTTTTCATTAATGCATTTTAGTTTTTTCTATTTTGTATCTTGTGTTATGATTGATCATTCTTTGTCGCATTCCCGTGTTTTTGCCTATGTCGGGGTGTGACAGATGTGGTAGCAAATCAACAAGTAAAGAGGGCAATGTTGGTGTTGTTGGTGTTGGTGCTGATGCTGGTGTTACCGCTGCTAATGTTGGTGCTGCTGGTGTAGGTGATCTACATCTCTTGTGTGATGGTTCAACTGATGGTGGAGGTAAAGAATATGATGACACTCTACACCTTTTATGAGGTGGTGATGCTGCAACTGATGATAAATGAGATGAGTCTGATGATGGTGATGGTAGACAGGATCTCTTACGGGATGGTCGTGAATGTGGAGGTGATGATAGTGGTAAGGATGTTGGTGGTGGTGAGGATGATGGTGGTGGTGAGGTTGATGGTGGTGGTGATGATGATGGTGATGAGGAAACCCACTAGGCAATGGCTGCCTGAAGTGCTGGTGACAAAGCAGGCTAAGGATAGACTGTCTTCCTCGGTCCTTGTATTGTACGTGTCCCTCAAAAGCGATTCCTCTACGGGAGATTTCCGGGTATCTCCTGTCCAGGCTGGACAAAAACTAATTATATCTAAGCTAGATGTAACATAAAAACACAAACTTAAAAGTTTTTAACAACAAAATCTTAAGGTTGTAGATTTTCGCATATGACGCCTAAATAAGCTAGAAAATCAAATGTTTTGAAGGAAAAATGCACACAATCTACATTATATCACCCCCATGGCGACTGATACCAATTGTAGGATATCAAATCACACAAACAAAGCAAGATGTAAAGATAGAAATCTAGAGAGAGAAAGGATTTGGAACACTTAAAGAGAGAAAGAAATAAGAAGATGTGTTATTTCCAAATGAACCAACACCCTCTCCAAGGCATGAAGAGAGTAATTATATCTCTTACAAGGCCGATCAATATATGGTTAGTCCATATGTTGACCCGGTTAGCTTAAATTTTACACAATGATTGACTACAAGCTATGAATTACAATTTTAGAAGTGACCAAGTCTTTTTTTGATTTCTCAGTCCCTTTGAAGTTACGAGGTTGGCAATTCAAAAACTCCTTGTACGTACAACCACGAGCCATGTGCACGGTTCTTCTAGCACTGCCACTTGCTTCATTGTGGCTTCCATATCCATTGTTCCTATTAGCCTCGTAAGCCGTCATCGCATCGGCTACACGTTGGGCTATCAGTTGCTTGATGGCATCAGAACTCATTCCCTATGTTATAGTTGGCATTGTTCTTCAAAATTCACAAGAAATATAACACATGAAATTTCACCCAAAATATAATCACGACACGCAATAAGTGCAATATAATGAGATCACGACACACAAAGATATAAGAGAATCAATAATAGCAATAAATAAATCAACATCACAATATAGCGTAATCATAACCAACATATATATATTTAAATACTTGGTACATCATCTTTCAAAGAAAAATACATACAAGCGTCATATTAAAAGCTACCAGTTGAGTACTACCCAATGCTTGGTAGACTACAACATAGTGAAGCTACAATGATCATGATATATTTATCTAGATGCGTAAAATCTCCTTAATCCTCATGAGTCGGCCTTTGACTCCAGCCTCTCTAACATCTCAAGAAATCTTCTCTCGCTGAAGTGCAGCTGTCTCTCTCTCTCAGCTGCGGCGAGCCTATCTCTCAAGGTCTCTACCTCTTGCACATGGACTCAAATCTCTCAATAGCCCTGAACCTCTTACGAAGTGGTAATAAATCAGCAGGTAGAGAGGACAATGTTGATGTTGCTGGTGCTAGTGTTGATGTTGGTGCTACCGTTGCTAATGTTGGTACTACTGGTGTAGGTGATCTACATCTCTTGCGAGACGGTCTAACTGATGGTGGAGGTAAAGAATATGATGACACTCTACACCTCTTACGAGGTGGTGATGTTGCAACTGATGATGAATGAGATGAGTCTTATAATGGTGATGGTAGGCGGGATCTCCTACGAGATGGTCCTGAATGTGGTGGTGATGGTGGTGGTGAGGATGATGATGGTGGTGAAGGTGATGGTGGTGGTGAGGTTGATGGTGGTGGTGATGGTGATGGTGATGCGGCAACCCACTAGGCCATGGCTGCTTGAAGAGTTGGTGACAAAGCAGGCTGAGGACAGACTCTCTTCCTCGGTCCTTGTATCGTACATGTCCCGTAAAAGCAATTTCTGTACGGGAGATGTTTGAGTATCTCCTGTCCAGGCTGGACAAGAAGAGCAGGGAAATAGGTAATGTCTGGGGAGCAAATGTGGGTATATTCTGAATGATGGTTGCTCATCCACCCCAGAAGTGTTTTCATCAGAAGAATCATCTCCCGAGGGGTCCTCCTCCGGGTCGTACTCCGTGTCCGATCTGGCAAAGTAGTTGGATGTAGTAGGTGAGTCGAGTGGATCAGCATCCGAGTCTGAAACTGTAGTATCAACTAGTGATGAAGGGTCCTCGAAAGGCTTGGACTTAGAGTCTACCATGGGGGCAGGGTCAAGTACTCCCGCGGGTGAAGCAGCAACCACAACCTCCGCCTCGGCTGGCATAGTCGTGGTGTTTGACAAGATAATGTGTGAAGCCGGCGATCCAACAATCTCGGCCTTAAAGTCAGATGAAACGAAAATGTGTGAGAGAGACATAGTACCATAACAACCAAAGGTTTATATAAATATATTTTATATAGAACAAGTTCAAAATGTGCGTAAGGCAATGTAAATGCAAGTATAAGTAATGTAGGCTTGTAGTGGTTAAGCACATGGAAAATTTATATGATGCAATATAGTAGTTATAGTCTAGGCCTAATATGTGACCTAGTTTTCTATAACCTTGGATCTAGATACCAATATGTAACACCCCTAAAATATGGCAGCAGAAAGGTAACCGAGTACGTTACTTTATAATACATAAGCACAAGATATAAGAGAACGACCTCTACATGAGTCGTATAAAAAGGTAATCTCGTTGATACATAAAATTTAAATAAGTTTTAACAAAATGGTCTCATAAGTTTTGCATCAAAAGGAAATCATAATTTGGTTACAAAACGAGAATAGTTTAAGTGCAAGCAAAAATCCATGAAAAATAGCCATGATGAATGTAGTCTTCAATGCACTTCAAAAATGTCCATACGGGTTAAGCACCTGAGAAATACATGCTTAAAATGTCAACATAAAGTTGGTGAGTTCATAGGTTTAAGTAAATAGTAAGTATGGACCACAAGATTTCAAAGTGTATGACTATTGTAACACATACAATATCACAAAAAGTAATTACGATTGCACTAAGTTCATGACACTAAAGCTAAAAAAGTTACGTATGCAAATCAATGCAAAGTAAAGTTGCCCGAGTAGGTGTCCAACCCGAGACCACGTAAACTTCTGACATGGCATACGTCCGTTTGATCAGTACCTCCGATACAAGTTAGCGCTACTTACCCGGACGGGGATGTTAATCCTAATAGATCTATTTATAACACTAGCGCTTACACAAAGTAAGTAATGGTTCATGATAGTGGGCATAGTGAGTTATCGGTACTTAGGCTAATATGTAATCATTTAAAAGTTACTTGCGTCCAAAATTAAAATAAGTAATGTAACTCACCCTGAGATTTATAAAATAGTTATAAACATGTTAAAGCGGGGCTATAAACTCACCTTAAACAAAAGTAATGATTCGGGAAACAATCAATCAAGGGAAATAGCACAACGATTCCGAAACGCGGCCTAATTAATAACCTGTCGATTTAGAATTATGCAAATAAAGTGAAATTATGCAAATGTGCTTTTATAACCTTGTATTACCATAACATGTTTACGTTTTAGTTTTATAAGTCAAAATACACTTTACGTCAAAGTTTGCTATTTATTTTCATCTTTTAATACTTTGCAAAAATCGCCTAGTACCCAACTTTAACAAGTCGTAACTCATTTGTTTCTTAACATTTTTGGAAACTTCCCACTCGTATGAAAAGTGTTTAGATTATACTACAACATTGATTCAGGACTTTATACCTCATTCGGACTCAAAAACACTCAAGACCCAAAACTTACACGACCATCCCCTTTTACAAAGAAAAATACATGCTGAAACTTTTATAAAAACTCAGTTTTTCGCTGAACTTTAAGAGACCGTAACTCCTTTGTTATTAAGCTTCACGACGCGTGCAAATATATTCTAGAAACGTGAGTCCGAGGACTAAAAAAAGTCTCTTGAGCGTTTTTATTAGTTTGGACATTAAATGGGTCAAAAACTAGCACGAAGTCGCGACATCTAAAATAAAACGTGCAGTTTTTCAGGATACACTAATTTTTATATGATTTCCAAATGAGCCTAACTTGTTCGTTATAAGCCCGATTTTAACAATTCAAGCGGTCATGCGAAGCTTATAGTGTCTACTTTCTAGCAAAAACACTAAATATTTCAAAATCCAAAATCTTGTTGCCCAAAAAAATGCCTAAAGGACAGCCCTTCGCTAACTATTTTTTTTTACTAGATTTTCCCCACTTTTCGTCAACAATTTCCAACAACTCCATACTAAACCTAATCCCTTCCACCAATATATATCAAGAACACATCTAAGAACATACTAACATTTTTATAACCATGTTTACACTATAAATCAAACACAAAGTATTTCAAGAACATATATTATAAATTATATATATAACTTTTTACATATTTTTAAAAGAATTATTTTACACAAACTATAGTGATATATTTTTATCAAGAAAATCATATGTATGTCGTGTATAAGAGAGTGATGAAATGAGGATAACCATGATACTTACAACAAATGAAGATGAGATGAAATGATTTTTCCACCAAAACTTATCAAAAACCCCAAGATTTTATAAACCCAATTTCGTGATAACCCTAGTTTTGAAAGTGTTCTTACACCCTTTAATACCCAAGAACTTAATAACCAAGTACCCTTAACACAATGCTTCCTTGAAAATACTTGTATAAAATCAACAACCAATGTTTCTTGCTTGACTTATTTTGATCGTAGGTTTTGAAAGCACGAGGAGGAGAGAAAACAAATTTTGTGAAGTGGTAAGTGTGACAAATGATAACTAGTTTACTTCTCTTTTCAAAATGACATCAATGTATGGTCTAAATCTCATTTTCATTAGCATAGTGCATTTTAACCCAAAAATAGATTGGTGTGTCTTGGTGCTTGCTCATTGCCGTGTAAATGAACACAATAAAGGGGTTTGGTAGAGTTTTGTGTGTATGATTAAAATTACATGTGTGCATAAGAAGTGTTTAAACTTTTATATGATATTGTATAAGATCAAAGATGTCAAACCTTCCCCATTTGGTGTATAGGGGCGGAAAAAGAGAGAGGCAAAAGACAAAAGATATAAATTTTGATATTTTTCATAATTATGTATGTATATGCATGTATTAATAAGGTGGTGAGGCTTAATGCATGCATGCATGGACTAAATCGAGAAATGTAAGCGTTTACGTAAAACTTGCAAAATAAACGTGTTGACTTATAAATCATGCTAGTAAAAGTCATATAACACATATTTGACGTAAACCACTCTTTGTTTAATTCGGGTTTACGTTAAATTTTGTTTTTCGGTTTACGTGATTTAACCTAACGGTTATACGTAAAAGTAAACATGTAAACGTTCACAGTACAAAGGGATTTTGTTGAATTCTAGACGTTGTTACAGCAAAGAGAAATAGCACTCCTGTTATCACAGTACAAATGGATTTTATTGAATTCAAATCCATAATATGTCAATTGTAATCTTATCCATAGGATTTGGGCACAACATCCAGATAAGGCAATGTATTATGCCTCTGTACTAGAGATAGCAGTGCTTTTCTGCTTCTTTGAGGACCAGCTGACAAGTCTGTCTTTTAGGAATTGGGCACTGCCAGAAGTACATTTTCTCATGTCTTGACACCCGGCGTGATCCGCATCTGCATAAGCTGTTAGTGTAATATTGGTACCTTTCGAGTGCCAAAGGCCCATATTCGTGGTACCTTTTAGGTATCAAAAGATCCATTTTACGGCATGTAAGTGCTTTTCAGTAGGCTTAGCCTGATACCAAGGACACATGCACACTGCAAATACAAGATCAGGTCGACTCGATGTAAGATACATTAGGGATCCGATCATGCCACGATAACGGGTAGCATCAATGGGTATCCCCTGTAGATCTTCATCTAGTTTGGTCCGGTCTACCATGGGTATGTCAGCTGGGTCACAAGAGTCGATACCATATTTATTAAGAATTTTTAAAGCATATTTTGTCTAGTTTATAAAGATGCCTCTGGGACTTTGAGAAATTTGAAGTCCGAGAAAAAATGACATTTTGTCCATCATTGACATCTTAAACTTGGAACTCATTTTATCAGCAAATATATCACATAGACTAGGATCAGTAGATGCAAAAATAATATCATCGACGTAAATTTATACCATGAGAATATATTTGCCTTCCTTTCTTGTGAATAATATAGGGTCGAATGCACCTTTGGAGAACTTTTGAGATAGTAGAAAGCTTGACAACATATCATACCACGCACGTGGGCCCTACTTTAAGCCATAGAGGGCTTTCTTCAGTTTGTACACGTGGATTGTCTGGATCTATGAAGACCTCCAGTTGACTAACATAGACTTTTTCACGTAGCTCGCCGTTTAAGAAACCTGTCTTGACAACCATCTAGTAGATAGTCATGTTCTTGTTGGCGGCGTTTGCAATGAAGATTCTGATTGCTTCTATGCATGCAACAGGTGAAAAAGACTCTTCAAAATCAATTCCCTCTTCTTGAGATATTCCTTAGCTACGAGCCTTGCCTTGTTTTTCAGTACCTCTCCAAATTCGTCTTGCTAAACTTTGAAAATCCACTTCAGTTTGATTATCATAGCTAAGTCTGGACAGGGTACGAGTTCCCAAACATCCAGTCGTTCGAACTCGTGAATTTATTTTTACATCGCATCAATCCATAAAGATTCTAACAATGCTTCTTTAAAGTTCTTGGGTTTGACGGAGGTGAGGAAAGCATCAAAGAAACACCACATAGCATCGGTTTGTAGCTATTTTTTGGTAGAGACAGGTCGAAAAGGATTGTCGATAGCATTTTATAAAGGATGAATCTTCGTCCATTTGCTGATATGTTCAAGAGGTAGGTTGGTTGGTTTTACATTTAAAGATGATTCTTGAGAGCTTGGTTCTGAAGTAAGAATATCGAGAAAGGGATCATCAACAAAATAAGTTGGTTGTGACTGTTCTTCAACACCTTTAGAAATAACTAGAGATTGTGTTTCTTGTATTGTTGATGAAGTAATCGTAGAGGGTGCAGCTTGATCAATGGAAGTTGATGAAGGTGAACCGGCCGTATCAGCGGGTCTTGGAGCAGCAGCTGCAGGAACTGGAGAAACCACACTTGGAGGAGGATTAAAGTACTCATCGAACATTAGTTGGAACAACAAATCCCAATCATTCTTAGTTGGTGGAACATAAGGTGTTGTAGAAGGAGGATTCTGCACGAGTCCTAAACTGATTGTTCCAGGAGTCATAAGTTGAAGCTCGGGTCCTAAACTAAATTGTTCAGAAGACATAGTTGTCAGCTCATCAAATTCAACATGGATAGTTTCCATGATCAAACGGGTTCGCCTGTTATAGATTCGGTAAGCCTTCTTAGCAGGTTACGCGATTTAACCTAATGGTTATAACGCAATAGACATAAAAATACGTCAAGTCGGGTTTTCTGTCGTGAATGAGTTCATATGGTGTTTTGTTGTGACGCCTTCGAATTAAAGAACGGTTTTAGGTATAACAAGCTGTCGCGACTACCTCTGCCCATATAAACAATGGAGCCTTAGAAAATATCAACATCGTACATGCAGCTTCCACTAAAGTACAGTTCCGTCTTTCGACAACACCGTTCGTTATGGAGTGCGCGCAACTGAGGATTGGTGTGAGATGCCGACATCATCATAATAGGCTTGTAGTGTCTTATTCACAAACTCTTATCCATTATCATTTCATATGTTACGGACTGTTGCGTTTAGACGAACTTGAATTTTCTATAGAAGTTTAATCACGATCTTTGGAGTTTCATCTTTCGAACGTAAAATTTTTACCCAAGTAAACCGTGAGTAGTCATCAACAATAACCAGAATGTAATTCTTCCTACTGGTACTTTATATTCTCATTGGACCACACAGATACATGTGCAGCAGATATAACTTCTCTTGGATAGAGTCATGAGACTTGGGTTTGTGGCTGTATTTCTTGCTCTTCCCTAAAGAACAGGCAGAGCACAGGTGATCTTTTTGATACTTTAATTTGGGTAGCCCTTAGACAAGACCTTGTTTGGCAAGTTTATTTATATAATCGAAGTTTAGATAAGACAACCTTCGATGCCACAACCAGGACTTAGTCTTTGAAGTTTTCGACAAGAGACAAATGAGAGAGGATTGCATCATATCTTCAAGTGATAGAGTGTATAAATTTGAGCCCCTAGATCCCTTGAGTAAATCAACACCTTCCAGGTCATAAATGAAACAGGTGTGTTTATGAAATGCCACTTCGAGATCAGAGTCACAAAATTGTCCTACTGTTAGCCTCAAAATATCAAGTGAAACAAGGAAGCTCGATTCAAGGTTCAAAACCAAGCTTTAGGGGAGATTAAATGACATACAATTGGTATCACTCGCCTCGGGTGGGTTTAGTGATAAGTTGTAGTTGTGTAGTATGAGCTTATTGGATCAGCTTATTATTCGGCTTATTTAGTTTCATTTATTTTCTTACTTTATATCAACTTTGTGCCAAAAACTATTTCTTTTGTTTCCTATTATTACAAGTGGGCTTCTAAACTATTTGTCTAAACCTTCATTCTGGGCTCATCTTGGTTAGATCAAAAAAAACCAAAAATGCCACACTTTCTTTGTCTACTGCTAAGTAACTTTTAGAGTTGTTCGTTTTTGGTAACTTCTTTGTCAAAGGTCGCAGCTTACTAGTTCTGGTAACAGCTTCTCGAAGCTTATTTTACAAGCTTTTAGTGACTTATTTAGGTGTTTTAGTTTCCGCTTACTTGAAGTTTTAGTTTATTTGGTCAAGTTTTTTTCTAGTTATATAGGTTTCTATATGGAAACTGTTCTAGCTTATTTCGAGCGTAGTGTGGTTAGCCTTTTCGTAGCTTATTTCGAGTCAAAAAACTTTTATTTTCGAGCTTATTACGAAGCTTATTCTGGGCAGCTTATCTTGTGGTCCATGGTTTTAAGACAAAGACAAAACATTTTTTATTCTTAATCGTGGAGGTCTAGACAAAAGGTACAAGGACCACACGAAATAGTACTACTACATTTTTGTTTGTATTGGGAGGTTAATGGCAATTTATACAGGTTGTAACATGGCAATTTATACGTTACAACTTCGGCGATTTATACACATCAGTTACAAAGGGCGATTTATACGTTTGAACAAGAGGGCATTTATACGTTTGAACAAGAGGGCGATTTATACACATGAATAAGGGCGATTTATACATTTGAAAGACAAGGGAGATTTATACATAAGTATAAAAGGGGAAACGTGTTCGCTTCGAGTAGTTTCGAGTTTTTTGGTTTCGAGTTTCGGTTGTTCGTGGGTCTTCTAACTTATATCATTACGATCATGGTCATTCAACGATCATCGTAGTATATTTGTTTTTGGTCGACGATAAACACACAATTCCGCGAGCAAGGAAATACAATCGTGACTTCTTTTAACAAATTTGAACGAAGAAGAAAGGATATTGTTGGGAGGGAAACGATTTTTTTAATTGAATTTTAAAATTTACAATTTTGGTCCCTGGACATCATGACAATTCACCATTCGTCCTTACTTTGTTCATTAACCCTCATTGTTGAAATAGTTTTACACTGTTAGTCCTTAGTACTTATAAAAAGCCGGTTAGTCTCTAAAGCAAAATTTTATTGCATTGTTAGTCCATGCAACCTTTAATTAACAACCGTAAGCACTCTCCATGGTTTCAATTGCACCTGTTAGTCTTTGTTGTGTTTTAATCAACTGTTAATCATTTTAAGTTGAAAGTGTAGTAACCGTTCATCTTTTTAGCTCCGGTTTCTTCTTGATTTAGTAAATCTCGTAAAAGATTATTATTTTTTGGTTTAAGTCATAGAATTGTAAAATCCCATAAACTTAAACAACAAACAATCCACAACAACAATCACTTTACCTACTTAAGATCCTACAAATCATTTTAATTACAATTCATGTTATAATGGAAACGTAAAGTTCCTTTATTCGTGTGGTTCGGGATTTAGATGAACAAGAGATGAAAGCAGCAGGTCAAGGAATGAATGCAATCACAAAGGCACTTCTGGGGATGATACGAACATCAGACCTTCCTATGACACAGAACCAATGGCTAAGGTACCATATACTGCTAAATATAATGTGTTTGCTGATGAATCTTAACATTCTGAGCAACCTAAATCCATTAATGACACACATGTAATGGAAAAGGATGATAGTAATGTCATTCCTGATTCATCAAATATGTGTGATAATGATAATCAGTTGACCAAATGTTGATGAATATGATGTTGAGGTGTTGCGCTTGTAATTTATTGCAAATTTAAAACTTGAACATTGATGAATAAACAAAATCATTCATAAGCAATTAAAGAAAGCAAACGCATTATTAACTCAAGAATTGAAAGAGTGCAAATCTACTCTTTAGGTGACTAATAGAACTCTGAGGGAGTCTAATAGTACTCGGGAAAGCTGTCTAATTGCACTTTAGAACAAACAGACTGAGCTTGAGAAGTACAAGGCTTTTAATGATCGTACAATTGATTATGACACACTTGAACATAAGTTAAAATAAACTCAAGCAGTATTAGCTCAAAAAGAACATGACATAAAAGAAGGTTTGAAATTAAAAGCATATGAAATTTCTGTTGTCAAAGAGAAACATGATGCATTAGTCAAACATAGTCTTTTAACAACATCAAGTTATAAAGGTCTTGTCAAAGAGAAAAATAAGGTAATAACGGATTTAAAACTTAAGGAAGAAAAAGATCTTGACAAATTGATTGCGATGGAAAAGCAATTAAAGTTTTTGAACAAAATTGTGTATAAACGAAATCAATCAATTCGAACCATTCATATGTTACCCCCATAAAGGTTCAATATATAATGGTAGACCAACTTTTGCAAATCCGATGTACCTTAAGAAATCTCAATCTAAAAACCCATGTTTGTATGAGATCCCATATGACACATCTGATCTTGCAAACAGATTCGTCCCTGATAGGGAAGAGACCTTGACTCTTGAACAAGAGAGTAGATCAAAATTGAATAAAGACTTAGTGAAACCTTATGATTACACAAAGCAAAATAGTCTTTATGAAATTTTTAAACCAGCGTCACAGGAATATCATGATCAGTTGGCACATGTAAATGAAGTCAGAAAGAAAATGTGGAGAAAATCTTTTGTTAAATCTAAACCAAAAAATTTCAAAAATATTGGTTTTTTACCAACTTCAAAATCAATTAGTAAAAGTAGACAAGCTTATAATGTAATGACAAATAACATAAATCATTTTAGAGAACTTGTTGATCAAGCTTAGGAAAAACATTCACATGACCAATTTCGTGCACCAACTGCTCATGATATAGAAGTTTTAACAAAACATGTTTGATGCCTCTTGATCTAAAAACACAAAATGATAGTTTCAGATTTGTAAGTGAACTTAAACAAGAAATGCACGCTGATTTAAAGTACGTTGAATCCTTTGAAAAAGAAATTGACAAACTTGAATCTGATAAATCAAATTTTTCAAACATGTATGATCTACTTCTCCAAGAGTGTGTGTTTAATGATGTTATGTGTTCTTATTTGCATTCTTTATCTGATTTAGATGTTCACACTGAATTGCAATGCCTGTATCAACATAAAATCAAAGAATGTGAATGTCTTGCAGAAAAACTTTCTAAACAAACTAAAACTGTTAGTAAAGAAGTTTATAATGAGCTTTTAACAAGTTTTGCTAAACTTGAAAATCACTTGATTTCTCTTGAACTTGCTTTACAACAATGTCAAGAACAAATGAAACATGACACAGTTTGTAAAGAAAAAGAGTCAACTGTATTTCTAAAAGAACGTGAACAATACTTTGAAATACAAGATTTGAAAGCTCAATTGCAAGACAAGAACATTGTCATAAGTAAGTTAAAGAAAACCATTGAGAAGATCAAAGAAAAAGGTGTGGATACTAATTTTGAAAAACAATCAATCTTGGGGAAACCGTCTTTGCAACCAATCAGAAATCATACCCATGGTAAGACAAACAAACTGGCATATTGAACGGATCTAAATTGGCCAAAAAAAAAAGACTCGGTTTGTCCTCTTCAAGTTGGTATGTCGCATGATTTGACAAATCCAGTCACTCCACATTCTTGGCCTCAAGTTAGGAAGTTATATTTTGCTAAGCCTCATGATGTGAATGCACCTGGCCCTTCTATGAATAGCCTAAAGCATGTGTCATTTTAGTCACCAAGGGAATCTGTAGGCTCAAATGACATGGTTCATAACTACTACCTAGAGGAAGCTAAGAAAAAGGCACAACTTCATAAAGATAAAGCCTTAAATACAAACATAGTGTGCAACAATCTGCTAGATTACCAAATACTGCTAATGGTAACAAACCGAAACCTAGGAACTTTAATCAATAACCTAGGAATTGGCCACCATCCATGAGTAGTCGTGTATCGAATAGAACTGTTAACATACCAAAACCATCTAGGAATCAAAATCCTTTCTTGAATTCAAAAGACTTGGCATGTCCTACAAGCAAAAAAGTACATTTACAGTGCAAATCACGATGAGTGAATCTTATAATACCTCTTAAAGATACATTCTCGTGCCTTTACACAGAAAAAGGATGCACAATCCCATAAGAAAACAAAGAGATATATGCCCGTAGAAAAGAAAAGTGATTCTAAGAAACATGACAGACAGATCCCCATAGGACAAAAGTTTTCTCCAAATAAGTCTTTCGCTGTATATTTGAAGACAACGCCTCCTAGATCTGGTCTTACATGGAAACCAACGGGTATAATCTTTACTCAGGTTGGTCTTAAGTGGATTCCCATTAGAAAGCCAGTTGAAACCCGCTACAACACGAATGATAGTGCTTCACCATTAGGAAAGGAAACACATAATCCTAAAAATGTTATTTGTACAAACTCTTCTTCTTTGAGTGCAGGTACTTCAATGGCTTCCTAACCCATCTCTTCAAAGGGTTCATCTAATGTAAATATTCTATCAACATCTTCTTTGTATAAACATTCCATTTTGAATTATGTTAGAAAATATTTTTGAAAAAGAAAATACAAAAATATAAAATTTCAAAAAGAAAAATACAAAATTAAAAAATCTCAAAAACCAAATACAAAATCGGAAAATTTCAAAAATACCAAAAAGAATCTTCTTGGCATGTCTCTTGGAATCGATAACATTTACGTGCCTAGAAATGTTACTTAATATTGACATGGGCGTGTAAATGAAGTTCGAGCAAGAGTTCAAAAGTTTCAAAACATGTCATTTCTAATTTTTCTTAATGGCTTGTTATTAAATATCAAATAACAATCCGGTCTTTAAAGAAAAGGAAAATGTACGCTTCAGTGCGTTTATCCTTGACAACGAAAAGAGAAATATTTTTCATCTTGAGCTATAAAATCAAAACATTCAAAGTTTTGTAGCTCAAGTCAATGACTTACAGTTACTTCAGACTGTAACTCGAACCTCAAATAAAATAAAGTGTGCAATCATGTACATTTATCCTCACAACGAGAAGATAACAACTTCTCGGACTTGAGCCGACACAAAAAGTCAATTCAAAAGACATTCAAAGTCTTTCGAGCTCAAGTAACATTGGTTTTTCAAAATACGTTGAACATAATTTTTCAAGAATTTCTGAAAAGGTTCTTCAAAATCTTTCAAAATTGTGTGTTCGACACTCCCTCCTCGTGCATCTTTCAAAAGTCAAATCATTTTTTTATAAGTGAATCAATTTTGAGGGGGAGCTTTTAAAACCAAGTTTTAATGCGTTTAGACACATACTCACATATATATTTTGTGTGTCTAAAACATTTTCGAATGTTTAAACAAATGAAATATGTTAAATGTTAATAATATTTAAACACTCATTTTGTTAAAACATATACAAGTAGCTCAAACTCAATTTCACATGGAATTTACAAAGTCATAATCCTATTCTCTCAATTGGTGTCATATGTGTGAAATTAAGGGAGAGCCAAAGAAAACGTTCCATTAATTCATGCTATGTAGGTGTTAACATTTTTCTCCCCATGCAACATTTGCATGTCTCAAGTTTTAATCAATTGGTATAAAAATACTAAGAGATTAGTTATTTCCATAAGGGGAGAAAATGTTATTAAAATGCGGTCAAGAAAAATGTGATCTTTAATACTTTAAGTGCATAACTCTTTCCTCCATGTGTGAAACAATTTCGAATGTCGATGCACATGTGTCGGGGGAGCATTTTAAAAGAATGAAACTCTTAAAGTGTTAAACATTTTGATTTATATCAAACACTTTGATTGATTTTCAAAATGGTTTTATGGTTACAATCATATACCCAACAACATCTTAATTCACAACGATTCTAAAGTCATAAGGTGGTTAGGTTAGGTATTAGTCCTATGATCCAACCAGAACCGGAGGGATCTACCCAAGGACACCCTATAGTTAGAAATAGCAGTCCTTATGTATGATTGGAGATGAATGAGAAACATGAATAATGCCAACTAAGACATGAGTTAACACTGAAACAATCATAACAAGGTGTTAGTAATGACGTCTTGGTAAGCATTGAAGGGGTTGAAGAATTAAAAAGAATGTATGGATAAAGGGTGTAAAGAAAGAAGCCGCCCACACACTTTAGGCAGAAACCAGGTCAATACATATGCTATGGTTTTCACAAAGTTGAATTATGGTATTGAAGACAAGACATCATGGACCCAGTGATGCACTGCACAACCCTTCCTAGCCATTCAAGTTTCTCTCAACATATACTTGTCTCATTTGTCACGGAGATACACACGTTATCTATTGACATCTCACTCTGAGATTGTTGATATTGAAAAGGTGGCAGTTTGCTCCAGCCTCCAATTACTCAAACCAAAATACACTAATCAAGTATAGAGCCAAGAGATCAATCTATAAATCTCATTAGGACACATTCTATGACAAACACTTGTTGAACACCATTAAGTTTACAAGCTGTTAACAAGAGTCCTACGCATTATCCTTATGATTTTGTGTGATTCTTTATGCGAATCAAAACTTGTTGTCATCTAGAAAGAAACGATGGTGACAGTTTCCTTTTTGTGAATCAAACTTGTTACTAGTATATGAATGACAGTCAATCAAAAGATAGTAACTATTAAGTTACTCATTAAAGATGTAGTTGCTTTGAGATGTTTCTGGTATTGAGAAACAAGAATAAGTACGGGTGAAAATCTTAATGCATATGCTGTAGATGGATCTAAACTTTGAGCTGGAAACCACTGGCAAGGAGGTTCTTCCAAAATTGAAACCTACCTGATCACAGGTACAGTATTTTTACTATAAAATGGTCCTTCCGGAACCGGAGGTTTATATGCGCCGAATCTCGCGAATGACAAAACGCCAATTAGTCCTTATCTGTTGTTTATCACTAACTTCAAAATGCAGGTACAAACAACGGTGTTGCAGCCTCATTCCAGCAGAGTCAGATTCATTACCACATGCTCATGCTCAAACTACAAAGATATACTATAATCATAAAGATTCGAGAATCAAGAAAGCCCAAGTTTAAAGACAAAGACTTCCGCAAACTCTGATATTCAAGATTTTCCTTAAAGATATCAAGAATTTCAAGACAAAGATGTCAAGGGATATTGTTAGCAAGCTTTCAAGAAGATTCAAAGTATGAGCATGTTGGTCAAGACATAAGATCGCAAGATGGCAAAGACAACAAGACAAACAAGGAAAAGATTTAAAGATCTCGGAATAAAAGTTAAAGTCAAAGGAAAAGGATCAAGATCATAGATCACAAAGCATGAAGGAACATCCTACAACAAAGATAAAGACCAAGAACAAGACTCGGGAACACAACGTCGAAGAAATATCAAGAAACCTAAGATCATGTTATGATTGTGAACATGGAAGCTCAGAATATATTAGAAACCTCGCTTCGAGAGAGATTGTTAGCCTCAAAATATCGTGTCAAACAAGGAAGCTTGTTTCAAGGTTCAAGACCTTGCTTCGGGGGAGATTGTTAGCCTTAAAATATTGAGTCAAACAAGGAAGCTTTGGTCTTTATTTAAATATAGGTTGTAATAGGCTAGAAAGGAAACCGGGCTCGATATGTAATCTAATATTGTATGTGTTGCGGGCTAAGCCCAAGCAAAACCCGAGCCCGGCCCGTGTTAGAAAAGCTAGGCGTCCAACATGTGATGTCTAACTATAAATACCCCTTCTCCACACATGGAGAATGGTTAGTTGTTTAATTTCTTTCTTTCAAGCAATCCAATCTTTCTTTCTTTTTCTTTCCTCCTTCACTCTACTTTCTCTCTCTAACTATTCTACATCTTCATCTAACTTCTCTTTACTTTTCTATTTCTCTTATCTTATTTCTTGGTTAATACCATGGTGAAGTGAAGTGATTTCTTGGTTTCTACAACCTCTGATTATTGCAACATGATCATTCCCAAATCTGACGGTACCCATGAATTTTCTAACAAAGTTGATGAGCTGAGACCGGTTCCTGGTCATGTGCTTGGAGCAACCCGAGTCCGATACCAGAGGAAGATTTGAACGACCTGAAATGGACACGGGAAAAAGATAGAGCATTAGAAACATTGGATCCCTAATTTTTGTTGAGTTTTGAGTTGTTAGAAACCTTACAATCTACACTCGTAGATTTATTACTTGAACATATATTGGTTAAATCCTTAAGTTTCCCTGAATTATTACTATTTGGTGGAATTTTCTTAACTGTTGTTGTTGAGATTTTTTTTCTTAGGGGGGCATTACTGTAGTGGATGTGAACCTAGTTAAAGGGCACGTATTTTCAACTATAGTGAAGGTCTGGCCTGTAGGTTTCCAACTATATCCAACAGTTGTGAAAACTTTACCCGTAGGTTTCTATACTTTCTTCTTTTTGCTCTTTACAAATTTAGATTTAACATGCACATTAACATTGTTCACATAATCAAGAACACACAGGTCATGAATTGCATCAAACATACATTCATTACATGTAGCACCAATAAGCTCAGAATTCGCATTTAAAACAGAATGCTTAACATTTGCATTACAGACAGGTTCGAAAACACGATTCTTTTTATTTAAACTAGGTTTAATGCTCCTAATGTGATCTTCTACTTTATTCTTCTTGTTGCTACTGGTTGGTCATGAGATCCTATTTTTCTTTGTATTTCCTGGAGGCTTTGATCTGCTAGCACTAGTAGAACTGTTTACTCCTGTAGAAGGCAACAAAGGTTTGTTAGTATCTTTAGTTTTGCAAGAGTCTACCTATTTTTTGTGTTACTGGATGAGGCACTAGGTTCTTTAAACCTAACTTTCTTGTTTTTATTTTTTGGTGTAACTGCAATCAACTTCTTACTGTGTTTGATTGAACTAGGGCATGTAGCACTAACATAAACAAGCAATTCCTGAATTCGTATAATAAACTTACATGTAGAGTCTAAGTCACTATCTAAAGGCCTTAGTTCCCTAGCTTGTTTAAGTATTTCACTGAGTGTATCAATATTTTCATGTGTGTGTTAGAGATAATCTACACGTACTTCCTTATTTCTTAGCAGTTTAGGAGACAGAGGTTCTAAATCTAACTTATACATTCCAGGGGTAATGACTTAGGATGCATTCGCAGATTTAGCACCCTCAGATACACTTTTACCTTTTAAAGTGGCAATGTGGTCCTTTAATATGTTGATTGAGTTTTCTTTTGCTTTTAGCTGAGCTTTTAATTTATTTATTTGAAAAAATTCAGGAAACTCATGAGCATCATGTTTGTTTTGAGGTTGATTGTTTTGAAAACTCTCTTTATATTATTGCACTTTGATTTCAAGAGAAATACATCTGTTTTCTATTCTGGCACATCATTTTGAAAGTTCATCATAAACAGCCTTTTCAGCCATGTCATTCTTTTTTGAAAGCTCAGCCTTAAGTTGTCCACACTCAGCATATTCATCAAGATAACTCTTTTCTAGCTAATGAATTCACTCAATTTCAGCTAATGAATTCACAACATTATGCACAAGATCTTGAGAAATGATTAGTTCTAACAATCTATCATTTTCCTTTTTCAACAGCTCAGCTTCAAGATTATCATGTTCATAACTATTATTATTTGCAGGCAACACATTTTTTATACAACACTCATAACATCCTAACAGATAATATGCTCTAAGAGACGAGCATTTTCAATGATCAATTCTTTCTCTTTAATCTCAAAAGTTTTCTTTTCTACAGAACATTTGGCAACTTCGGTTTTCATATGTGTAAAAAATTCTTTCATATCTGTAATTTCTTTATGAAGACCTTGATCAAACATATGAAAATACTCTTTTAAGATATTAACAAAAGGTTTAACATCTTTCTCAAAAGCTTTTCGAATGTGTTCAAATCCTCATGAACCCTCGTTCGGACCAGTTACCTTGGTACGGACAGATACCAAATTTTCAAAATCATTTACATGACTTCTCATTTTATTAAAACTATCTTTAACCAAACTAATTTCAAGAAGTTCACGTGGAATTTCCTTTGAAAATGGTTCAGGTTGGACCGGTGGTATTTTAGAAACGGGTTTTAAAATAGGTAACCAAAATGCCTATTCTGCAGAAAGTTGCTTTTGAGGCACAAAGTGCTTCACAAAATGCTCAGATAAGTTATTTAATGCAACATAATCAATGGGTGCAATACTAACTTTCTTTTCTTTAGCAATTGGGTCATTTTGTTTAGCATGTATCTTTAGCCTACTTTCTTCAGCTAATTCTAATGTTTCCTCAGTATCAATTACAGACAGCACATTATGAGGCTTAACAACTGTGTTACCATAGTATAACGATGGTACTTTTCATTGAGCTTGAGTTAGATATAAAGGTTTTCGATAACCGAGTGTTGTTTTGTGAGCTTCATCGTAAAAAAACTTGAGGTTTTGTTAACATATGCATTGTTTGCATTGACTGGCCCATTTTGTAAACCACATTATCTAAGGCTTTCTTTTCCTTTTCTAAATCAATTATATTTATCCTCTTTTGCTTTAGATTCCTGTTTTAAAACATGAACCGTTGTTGATAAAGTCTTATGACTTTCAACGGTTGCAGAAAGTTGCAGTTTTAACAAGTGAATTTGATTTTGAAAATCTATAACCTTTGCATTTCTGTCAACAATAACCTCTCAAAATTGACTATCAAGATACTTTTCTCTATCATTTAAATCACAATTTTTTCTTTCTTCAAACAATTTGATTTGTTCTTTATATCTTTCAAGCTCAACAGTCAGTGATTCATTTACAGTCTTATTCATCTTATCAACCTCAGTAAACTTAGCAACTTGATAAGACATTTCTTCAATCATAGACATTAGCAGTGCATCATGTTGTGCAGAAGAATTAGTATTTTGAACAACCAGATTTTCAGTTTCTTTTAGATATTGTTCATATGAAATAATATTACCATTACTTGTTATGTTAACATATGTTTCATTATTAAAATGTGGTTGTTCAGAATACTTCATCCCTTGCATAATGTAATTATTCACATGATTATCAAGATCATTGTTATGAGTTGGTACCTCTGAAAGGACGTCTTAATCATACGCGAAAAATTATCTCTCTCTTTTAGGCGACAAATGACGACTACAACCCCATCCATCTGATCGTTCCACTTAGTCTCTTTTGATTCGAATATCTTATAATTATCTTGTTTCTTTGGTTAATCGCTTGATTATAATTGATCTGAACAAGTTATTATTGGATTGCTTTTCATTAGAAATTAGGTTTGGATTCAATTCTAGGGGTTTCGTTTTCGCTTTGATGGTTAATTTAGAGATCTTGCTGTTGTGTAAGTTTATTAATACTTAATTGTCCTAAATCTGCATTCTATGGTTGGTGGTTAGGGAACTGGTGTTATATCGCTGAAACCCTAATTAGGGTTTTGACTGTTTAAAACCCTAATCGGTTGTTTCTTATTTTTGTGTTGTTTTGTGTTTGTGTGGGTCGAGAGATGATGTCGTTGCGCAGTGATTTCTGGGCTTTCGAATTTTGTTGATAAGATTAAGAATATTAATGGTAAGATTATAAAAGATAGGAAACTTAGGATGACAATGTGTGGTGTTGCCCTAAACACACTTGGCACATTTGTTATTACGCTGAATGGTGCGACACGTGATCAGGAGGTTGAAAACCCTAATACTGTTGATCACATTACGAATATTGAAAATGAAAATAACAATAACGATTATGTTAGTGTTATTAATAAAGAAACAAATGGTGAGAAGCAATCTTTTACAGCGATGTTTAAAAAACCTACTCCTCTTAAAGCTGCTCGATTATCCAAGATGACTAGTGAGCAAGTTATAGGCGCTGATGTAGCCATTCCTTTGGTTGTTGTAGAAGAGATTAGTCAGCAGTTTTAGAATGCTCTGTATGGGTATTTTATAGGTAAAAGACTTGCTTTCCCGCTGGTGGAAAACTATGTGAAGAATGCATGGGAGAAATTTGGTTTGGAACGGCTTATGCTAACCAATGGATTCTTCTTTTTTCAATTCGCTACTCGTGATGGTATGGAACGTGTGCTGGAAAACGGGCCTTGGTTGATCAGGTGCCTATTATTGTTAACATTTGGACTCCCAATACTATTCTTAAGAAGGATAACATAACCTCAGCACCTGTGTGGGTTAAATTACATCATGTTCCGATTATGGAATTCTCTTAAATGGGATTAAGTTTGATTACATCTCAATTAGGGAAGCCTATAATGTTGGATGCTTATACAAGCACCATGTGTCAGAAATCATAGGGGAGGAATTCCTATGCTAGAGCTTTAGTTGAAGTATGAGCATTAACACCACTTATGGAGTATGTTGTTGTTGTTTCATTCCTTGATGGTTTTGGTCATTCTTTTGAAATGGTAGATGTTGAATATGAATGGCAACCTCCCCGTTGTGACTTATGTAAGGTGTTTGATCATGTTGATAATGATTGTCCAAAACGAGTTAAAAAAGGCAATCAGGTTGTTACTGAAGATTGTGGCTTTACAAAAGTTACACGTAGGCAAGGAAAAGGTAAACATGATGGCAAGCCAAGACAGGTAGCAGGAATAAACTTAATAAATCGAAACCTAACTTACAATATAGGCCTGTTGGAACTGCAAAAACAAGTAATGATAGTGAGGCTTCTTCATCAAAGCCTATTGAAGTGAGTTATAAAGAGCAGCTAAATGTTCAAACTATGACTAGACCTACTCAAATAGATAAAGGTATAGATCTTGTGGCGATTCGTAACTCTTTTGATGTTCTAAGGGAAAAGGATAAAGTTTTGGACGTAGTAGATACCAAATCAACTCCTGACCCTTTGGACGATGATCAGGACGAAGTTGAAAATATATATACTGATCCTGATTCAAAGAACTTTAAAAAGAAAAAGCAAGCTAATAGCGCGGGGGCAAGCACTCCCAATGAATCAGGTATTAATGTATAACATCGCTGCTTGGAATATAAGGGGTATGAACCAAACCCCTAAACAAACTGAGGTTCGGCAAGTGATTTATAAAAATAACCTATGTATTTGTGCTATTCTGGAATCACATGTGGTAAAATTAAATTTACAAAAACTATGTTCAAATGTGAGCAAGAGGTGGAACTGGACGTCGAATGATATTGCTTGTTCTAAGAGGTCTAGGATTATTCTTGGATGGAACCCGAATATTGTTAATCTGGTGGTAATCTCTTTTAATGACTAGGTTATGCATGTTAGTGTGGTAGTTAAAAAGGACAGGAAAGAGGTGTTGTGTTCTTTTATTTATGCTCACAATAGATATATCCAAAGGCGAGATCTTTGGCAAAATCTCTCTAACCACAAGAATTATATCCGAAATAGGCCATGGTGCATTCTAGGAGACTTTAATGTGTCTTTAAACGCTGATGATAGATCTGTCAGAATGTCTTTTATTGATACGGGTATGCATGACTTTTAGGAGTGTGTGGAAGCTATTGAAGTGTTGAATGTTAATAGTACGGGTCTTCAATTTACCTAGAATCAGAAACCGAAGGGTGATGATGGCATTTTGAAGAAGATAGACCGTATTATGGCAAATCTTGCATTCTTTACTTCTTTTGTGGGATCTTGTGCGGTTTTCCAGCCGTACCGTATTTTTGACCATTCACCGGTTGTCCTTCATTTTCCTATGAATGTTGAAAAGAAACCTCGTCCTTTCAAGTTCTATAACCTGTTGGTGCATAATACTCTTTTTAAGGAAGTGGTCGCGAATGGGTGGGCTAATTCAATCAGCGGGTTTTAGATGTTTAAGGTTGTTAAGAGGCTTAAGTTACTGAAAAAGCCTTTACGAAACCTCTTGTATGATCACGAATATCTGCATGATAATGTTAAAAAGCTTCATCATGAACTTGATGAAGCGCAAAAAGATTCAGATTCTGATCTGACCAATATTGAGTTACGGGAGGAGGAGGTTGCCTATCTTAACGCGTTTCATGATGCTCTTCTTATTGAAGAAAGATTTCTTGTTCAAAAATCCAAGGTCAAATGGCTTAAACTTGGGGATGCCAATACGGCCTACTTTTATAAAGTGGTTAAGAGTCAATCGTCGAGAAACCGTATTGATAATATTACTAATAATAATGAAGTGTGTGTGGATGGTGATCAGGTGCCATTGGTTTTCATTAACCATTATATGGAGTTTCTTGGCCAACCTGGTGTCATGGGTCAGTTTTAGTTTAATGATTTGTTTTGCAATCGGCTTTCAAATGATGTTGCTGATTCTATGATTCGTGAAGTTTTGGATAAGGAGATTTAGGATGCTATGTTCTCGTTAGGGGATAATAAATCCCCGGGGCCGGATGGCTACTCGGCTGCCTTTTTTAAGGCTGCTTAGGATATAATAGCGGGTGATGTGTGTAAGGCCATAAAGAGTTTTTTATTAATGGAGTTCTTTTGAAAGAGTTGAATCATACCATCATTGCTTTGATTCCAAAGGTCGCTACTCCTTTAAGAATTAATGATTATCGATCCATTTCGTGTTGTAATGTTCCTTTCAAATGTATTAGCAAGATAATTTCAAATCGGATGAAGGGCTGCTTATCGGATTTGGTTAATTTGAATCAATCGTCCTTTGTTCCCAGAAGACGTATTTCGGATAACATCTTGTTGACTCAAGAGCTTATGCACAACTATCATTTGGATAGAGGTCCTGCGAGGTGTGCTTTTAAGGTAGACATCCAAAAAGCCTACGATACGGTTGATTGGGATTTTTTGAATACGATTCTTACCGGATTTGGATTTCACCCTCATATGATTGGATGGATAATGGAGTGTGTCACGTCTACATCCTTCTCTTTAAGCATAAATGGTTGTTTACATGGTTATTTTAAGGGCAAAAGAGGGTTGCGTCAAGGTGATCCATTGTCCACATATCTTTTTACTCTCGTAATGGAAGTGTTTACTCTTATGTTACATCGAATGGTTCGTCAATCAGTAAGATTTACTTTCCATAGGTATTGCTCTCATCTTAATATTATCAATCTATGCTTTGTTGATGATCTCTTTCTTTTTGCTCATGGAGATGTGGATTCAGCCCGTGTTATTATGGACGCGCTTGATGAGTTTAAAACTGCTTTGGGGTTAAATCCGAGTTTACCAAAGAGTACGGCTTACTTTTGTAATGTTCTTAATTAAGTTAAGGTTGGTATCCTCAATATCCTTCCTTTTGAAGAAGGTACGCTCCTGGTTAAACACTTAGGAGTGCCTTTAGTTCCCTCCCGTCTAGTATATCATGATTGTTTTGAGTTAATGGAGAGGATTAAAAGGAGGGTTAATGATTGGAAGAATAAATCTCTTTCCTTTGCGGGTAGGGCTCAATTAATCTGGTTTGTGCTTGGCTTTATGCATTTGTATTGGGCTTCGGTCTTTAGCCTCCCCTCTAGGCTCATGCTTGAATTGGAGCAAGTAATGAGAGGGTTTTTATGGTGTCAAAGTGAGATGAAAAGAGGTAAGGCTAAGGTCGTGTGGGATGCGGTTTGTTTACCAAAAAGGGAGGAGGGGCTTGGGGATTCGTCATTTGGAAGTCTTTAATAAAGCCTTTATTACCTCGCATATTTGGAGTATTCTTACGAGTAAGGAGTCGTTGTGAGTTAAATGGATTCATTTGTACAAGCTCAATGGGAGATCATTTTAGGATATTCCGCTAAGAGGTAGGATGTCGTGGGGTTGGAGGAAGATATTGCAAGTTTGCAAATTGATTCGTCCTTTTATTTGGTCTCGAATAGGAGATGGTAACTCTACATCTGCTTGGTTTCACAATTGGAATGTGTTAAGCCCTCTTTTAAGCATTATTTCAAATAGGGACATTCATAGAGCTGGATTCAGCCTTGATTCAAAAGTTGCTACCCTGATTGATCACTGTTCATGGACTTGGCCAAATGAATGGTATGATAAATATCCATCATTATTAAATATTGTGGTTCCTATGCTTTCTGAAGCTACTGATGGTCTATCTTGGCGTAATATGAATAATATGGTTGGTGATTTTTTGGTAGCAAAGGTATGGGATTGCATTCGTCCTATAAGCAACAAAACTGGGTGGTATTATGTAGTTTGGTTTACAAATCAGATTCCTCGCCATACTATTCTCCTTTGGTTGGTTCTCAAAAGGAAACTTAAAACTCAAGATACCTTGCGGCATTGGGACGTTAGTAATAATACTAATGTGATTTCGCTTCAATGTCCGTTATGTGATGGTCAATCGGATTCTCACGACCATCTATTTTTTAAATGTTGGTAATCGTTGCAGGTGTGGGAGTATTTGAAGCAATTCACGTGTATTTCAAATATTCCTTCGGACCTGAATTCTATTGTAGGTTTTATTACTCCTTTGGCAAAAATAAGGTCGATTAGAAGTGTTATATTTAAGCTTGTTTTTGCTGCATCTTGCTACTTCATTTGGCAAGAGCGAAATAATAGGTTGTTCAAGAAGTCAAAGAGGACGCATGATCAGCTTATTGAGATTGTTAAGAATAATGTGTGGCTTAAGTTGCTCACATGTTCTTTCAAGAAGACGGTGAATGTCCAGCTTTTGTTCCACATTTAAAAGTTGCCTGAATCGCTTATGGGTCAAACCACCCATAATTCTATGTTTTGTAACATGCGAAAGGTGAAGTGGAGTTATGTTTTAAAGGTTCCGTTGAAGTTGGAATGTCTTATGATACTGCAGCGAAACGACTTTGCGGCTTTATGTACTCTTAAATGGTTCTTCCCTATTGGTGCAATAGTTTGTGTATTTTATATTTTAAGCATGTCCCAAGTAGCTGAAGGGGTTGTTTAAGCTTGTTGTAGCTTGAGGTTAATGTGGTACGTCAGCCACATTCCTTTGTACTTAACTATTTTTTTGGAGCAATATATTTTACCAGGGACATTCCCCTTTACCCAAAAAAAGAATAGCACTGGCTGAAGGTGCTTCATCACAGTCATAATCAAAGGCATCTAGATCATCAGTTTGGAAAGTTACTGTAGTAACCAATTCTTGAGATGCTTGACCTGTAGTAACTGTGTCCCTATTATCTGCTAAGAATGCCATCTGCTCCTCATCTAATGCAACCCTTGATTCTAAAGCTTCAGCAAGCATTGCCTTCTCTTTAAACCATGCTGAATTCCTTGGCCTTTTAGGTTTGGTACACTTTCTTGCCACATGGCCTTCCTCTTGATAGTTGTAGCAATGAATAACCTTTGTTGGACCTACTATATAAGTTCCCCCATTTATGTTAAAACTTGATCCTATAGCATTGTTCCTGACACCATTGCTTGCATACCCTTGTTTCTGTCTCCCTTAAACCGTTTGCACCGTAACATTACCGTGTTGATGGGTTGCCTGATTCCTTGGGTTTAAAGAGGTTCTAAGTTGGTTGTTAGTTGGTGGGTGTCGAGAAGCGAATGTTGTGCTAATAAAATCCATTACCTTGTTTAAGCTAGTAATAGGATCATCTGAAGGTAGAAAGGATGGTACAACCAATCCAGAATCTAATTGAGGGAAATGTACTTATGATGATGGATGATGAATAGGTGTTTGGTATGATTGGTGATGTATTACTGATGAATGGTGAGTATCTGGTGGTTGATAGAACAGCTGTTGAGCCACAGATGGTTGATGAACATTGGGTGCCAAAGAAGATTGTTGATGAATCATTGGTGATACAGTAACTGGAGGTGAATAATGTTGTTGAGCAAATAGGGAGGGTTGTTGATGATACTGAGACTGGTTGGAGTAAGATGGAGATGAGTTAGATGTATTAGCTACCAAGGCAATAAGATCTGAGTATCATTTCCTTGTTAGACGCACTTCCTCTGTATGAGCTTCGTGTTGTCTCAAATAACCATACAAATGATCAAAATTGGTGATTTGTAAGTCTTTAGCTAGCTTAACATCGGTGACAAACTTGCTCCACTCAGGCTGAAGATGATTGATCTGGACTGGCATCATTGTCATTCCAATTAAGTGTATGTCATTGATTAATTGTATAAACCTCGAATAATATGTGTGTATAGTCTCTCCAGGCACTGAGGTGAACATGTCAAATTCGTTATACAACTTTCAATCTCTTTCCTGCAACGATATCTTTGAGCCTTCAATAAGTAACTTCACTCTATCCTAAATGTCCTTTGCCTTGGTGTGTGATTCACCAGATTGTAGATGTCTTGTGGTAAGCCTTGAAGCATAATGTTTGTTGCTTTAATGTCACACCCTTCACGAATCTTCTTAGTGTCTGTGAGCTCATCATACGTTCTTTCTCTGACTGTTACAGGTGTAGTTTGAGTACCGAGTATTGTAACTATGCCATATTTGAAAGGTCCATTAAGAACTGAGTCAACGATAAGCTTTTCATTTTCCTTTCCTTTGATGTAAAGTAGCATACGGCTTGCCTAAGAAGTATACTGAGTCTTGTCAAGCATAGGGGGGTAGTTGACCCCTGCTACAATCACATTATCTGCCAATGATAAACTCATCTTAAAATACTTGTTGTGTGTGAAAAGATATAAACAATCGTTCAATGATTAGTGGATGATTGTGTTGTTGTAAAAGGTGATTAAGATTGGTATTTCGCGGGATTTTACAAATCTTGATTAAACCAAGAAAATAAGAGAGTATTTCACTGGATTTTACTAATGCAAGACAAACCTTTGAAAATAACCTATTCCTTAAAAAATACTTATTTCGCAAAAAGAATCCATGTCTTATTTCGCATAACGAGCACAATGACTTATTTCACAAGATAAAGAAACAAGTGCTTAAATTGCAGGCTTAGAAATATGCTTAATTCGCAGAATGAGAACACCTGTGCTTATTTCGCAGAATAAGAGAACTGTGCTTATTTCGCAGAAAAAACATGTATAACTTATTTCGCAAAATAAATCATATTTCGCAGAATAACCTGTAATACTTATTTCGCAGAATAAACCCGTAAGAAGTATTTCGCACAATAACATGTATGCTTATTTCGCACAATAAACCTGTAACATATTTCGCAGGATTCAAACTTAATACTTATTTCGCATAACTAGACCATGAAATAAACCACTAAAAATCACCTTAAAAACACACTTTTGAATGTTTTTTTCTTAAAACCTTTTACAAAACTAACTATATCTAGGCTAGATGTAACATAAAAACACAAACTTTAAGGTTTTTAACAACAAAATCTTAAGGTTGTAGATTTTCGCATATGACGCCTAAATAAGCTAGAAAATCAAATGTTTTGAAGGTAAAAAATGCACACAATCTATACTATATCACCCCCATGGCGACTGATACCAATTGTAGGATATCAAATCACACAAACTAAGCAAGATGTAAAGATAGAAATCTACAGAGAGAAAGGATGATTGGAACACTTAGAGAGAGAAAGAATTAAGAAGATGTGTTATTTCCAAATGAACCAACACCCTCTCCGAGGCATAGAAAGGGTATTTATATCTCTTACAAGGCCGATCAACATATGGTTAGTCCATATGTTGACCCGGTTAGCTTAAATTTTACACAATGATTGACTACAAGCTATGAATTACAATTTTAGAAGTGACCAAGTCTTTTCTTGATTTCCTAGTCCCTTTGAAGTTACAAGGCTGGCAATTCAAAAACTCCTTGTACATGCAACCACGAGCCATATGAGCAATGGTACTTGCTTCATTGTGGCTTCCATATCCATTGTTCCTATTAGCCTCGTAAGTCGTCATCGCATCGGCTACACATTGGGTTATCAGTTGCTTGATGGCATCAGAACTCATTCCCTATGTTATAGTTGGCATTGTTCTTCAAAATTCACAAGAAATATAACACATAAAATTTCACCCAAATATAATCACGATACGCAATAAGTGCAATATAATGAGATCACGACACACGGAGATATAAGAGAATCAATGATAGCAATAAATAAATCAACATCATAATATAGCGTAATCATAACCAACGTATATAGATTTCAATACTTGGTACATCATCTTTCAAAGAAAAATACATACAAGCGTCATATTAAAAGCTACCAGTTGAGTACTACCCAATGCTTGGTAGACTACAACATAGTGAAGCTACAATGATCATGATATATTTATCTAGATGCGTAAATTCTCCTCAATCCTCATGAGTCGGGCTTTGACTCCAGCCTCTCTGACATCTTAAGAAATCTTCTCTCGCTGAAGTGCAGCTATCTCTCTCTCTCTTTCTCAGCTACGGCGAGCCTAGCTCTCAAGGTCTCTACCTTATGCACATGGACTCAAATCTCTCAATATCCCTAAACCTCTTACGATGTGGTAATAAATCAGCAGGTAGAGAGGATAATGTTGGTGTTGCTGGTGCTGGTGCTACCGTTGCTAATGTTGGTGCTGTTGGTGTAGGTGATCTACATCTCTTGTGAGATGGTCTAATTGATGGTGGAGGTGAAGAATATGATGACACTTTACACCTCTTACGAGGTGGTGATGTTGCAGCTAATGATGAATGAGATGAGTCTTATGATGGCGATGGTAGGCGGGATCTCCTACGGGATGGTCCTGAATATGGAGGTGGTGGTGGCGGTGAGGATGATGGTGGTGATGAAGGTGATGGTGGTGGTGAGGTTGATGGTGGTGGTGATGGTGATGGTGATGGTGATGCAGCAACCCACTAGGTAATGGATGCCTGAAGATTTGGTGACAACGCAGGCTGAGGACAGACTCTCTTCCTCGGTCCCAATATCATACATGTCCCGTAAAAGCGATTTTTGTATGGGAGATGTCCGAGTATCTCCTGTCCAGACTAGATAAGAAGAGCAGGGAAAATAGGTGATGTCTGAGGAGCAAATGTAAGTATAGTCTAAACCGGTGGTGGCACATCTACCCCAGAAGTGTCTTCATCAAAAGAATTATCTCCCGAGGGGTCCTCCTCGGAGAACTCCTCCGGGTCATGCTCCGTGTCCGATCCAGAAAAGTAGTCGGATGTAGCAGGTGAGCCGAGTGGATCAGCATCTAGGTCTAAAACTGTAGTATCAACTAGTGATCCATATAGTCAATACGACGTATCCATGGGGTTTGGATACCTCATATAGACAGTCTGGGAAGACAGAGTCGATAAAAATTACATTTTAGGATGTCTCTGGGCAAGCACTTTTGTTTACATAAAAGTCTTTAAGTTAGACTGACCTTCAGCTAAGGATGACAAAAATTATAGAAGCCTAAGTATTCGCATTCATCCTCATTATCTCCTATATTATCAAACTTAGTTTCTATATCCTTAATTATGGGCTCATCCATACCCTCACCTTCGTCAATGGTGGGTACAAAAACCTTAACTTGATTTCTCCTATGCTCTATGGGTTCATTTGGATCATTTAGTTCAATGAAATCCTCGAAGTTAGGGTCTTGCGATTTATTCTTCCACAACTCGTCGCCCATTAGCCTAGTTTCTAAACCAAGTTTTCTACTTTCTAACAAACCTAATGCATAGACCCTCTTAATTATGTTACTAGTAGGTTTATTACTTTTAAAAAATATTGTATCATTCCCAACGCTTAAAGTTATCTTTGCTTTAAACACGTTTATAATAGCGTGAGCAGTAGATAAGAAAGGTCTTCCTAGGATCAAGGGGGTCTTGAAATCCTCGAGGATATCTTAAATAATGAAGTCTACTGGGAAAGTAAATTTATCAGTTCCTACTAGAACATTTTCAGTGATTCCTTTGGGCCGTTTTATGGTTTCATCAGCCAATTCGATAATTAATTTAGTAGGAATCAAGTCTCCTAATCCTATGGTAGTATAGGTCGAATAA
The DNA here is from genome assembly GCA_026074375.1 of Tanacetum coccineum. Taxonomy (NCBI): domain Eukaryota; kingdom Viridiplantae; phylum Streptophyta; class Magnoliopsida; order Asterales; family Asteraceae; genus Tanacetum; species Tanacetum coccineum. The sequence continues at coordinate 33,509 of BQNB010056003.1, forward strand.
GGCATAACACTTATGCTTGCTCCTAAATCAGCTAAAACTTTATTGAAACACATATTATTAATGAAACAAGGTAAAGTGAAACTCCCTGGGTCTTTCTCCTTTCGAGGCAAGGCATTGCCAAGAGACTTTGCATTAGTGTAATTAACTTATAGATCTTTTTCTCCATCAGTTTCCTTCAATTCGTCCCAGTAATCATCATTCAAGTGACACGGAGAAGCTAGAGTCATTTTCTTTGACTCAGAAAATAAGTTTTTGCTTTGTAGGTTCGATATAGTGTATTGGCTAGCATCAATACGGCGTATTGAAGGCTTGTTAGTTTCAACAGATGTAGAAATCGTCTCATCATTAACTCTCGGCTTAACTACAGTCGAGCTTTGTAAATTTCCAGATAATTTTTCATGCAAAATAATGCTCAACTGCCTGACTTGGATTTCCAAAGCTTTGATCGAGGCTTCTTGATTTCTAAATGCGAAATCCGTGGAGGCTCGTAATTCCTTGATCAAGTTGGTGTTTTCATCAAGCCTTTTTGCAATCTTGGCCATGAACATGCTTAAAGACTCTTCTAAAGTAAGCTCCGTCATTGTCTCTTGTAATCTCGTCTTCCAAACTGATTCTCAGGATCATTAATGAGGTCGAGTCCCTAGAAAACTCAAACCATCAAGACCAATTATCTTGAGAAGCTTCCAATCCAATTGTGATACTCGTTCTGGGTCTTTGAAAGGTTGAATGAGTTCTTTGAACTCCTTGTAACGCACTACCTGAAACAGAGGACAAACAATCAGTAGTATATGCTTCGGAAGAAGGTATATGATAAAGCACAGAAACATAATACAAAAATTAAGAGTTTGTTTATGTATCAGATAGCCTATACGCCGTATTCAATTATCCAGAATACGCCGTATGGACTTTATGAACATAATACGCTGTATTGGTTATGCAAATTTATACGCCGTATCCAAAGGGATGGATACGCCGTATTGGTTTGAAAAAATTTTACAGCGGACTCTGAATAATGCAGAAAATCACACAAACACACAATATGTAAAAATATACAATGCAAAAAATTAAACACACAAAACAAACACGCAAATATGCAAATTAATCTAAACTAAACTAAAACACTAATAAACAAGAATTAAACAACTTCACTCCCCGGCAACGGCGCCAAAAACTTGATTGTGTCGTTGTGCGTAGCTATTATTTGTTATCAAGTTTTACTATTTATTTTATGCCGACTATACCTAAAAATAACACTTTAACGGGCAGTGTACCCGGTCAAGATGTAGCTTCGTTGGTAAGTAGGGTGTCGATCACTAAGAGCGAGAGCGTTAATATCTAATCTATCAATATTTTAGTTATCTAAGTTAAACCTAAAACTAATTCAAGAAGGGGGGGTTTCATCCTGAGAGACTGGCATAGTTTTGGGTATCTAACCTAAGGTTTTGATGACAATTATCACACACAAGGCGATAGATAGAAGATAAAGATGCAGTAAAGCCTAATGTAAGGGAAACGTATTAACCATATTTATTCCAATTACAACGCATGTTTGTCTATTTGTGCAATGATTACTTATCTTGAGGCGGCATATCATTCCTAGATTTAGGCGGTACTTCTTCCTAAAACCTAGACATGCTAATTCTGTCATAATTAAACGCATATGCATAAAGCATCCTATTTGTTGATTATAATCTATCTTAGGGATTAAAGCAATGGTGATCTTGTTAAACCCTAGCTCATAGAGCCTTTACTAACTTACTACTTATGGTATTTTATATAAGTGGTGGTTCACTATCCAAACTAAGCCAAGGGAATCAGAACGTTAGTTGTTAGAATCATTCTAGGTCACATGCTATTCTAACTTGTTCACTAAACCAAAGGCACTATCCGATATCTAGTTAAGCTACAAGCGATATCCTTAGATACGGATTTAGCAGGACTTTATTTATGATCTTATTAATTCCACTGATATAAATTAATATGCGAGAAATATCTGATATCTATTTAAGCTACAGGCGATATCCTTAGATACGGATTGAACGCATATTAAAGCACATAAACGAGTATCATGTGATAAACATAATCAATAACCAATGATAAATTAAGCAATCGAGATAAACAAACCAAATATTAAAATCTTCATAAATATGGCTAATACCTAAAGGTATCGGCCAATAACCATTGTGATAAATACAAACATAATAATCGAATTAAACAAGGTAAACTAACTAAGTTAAACGAATGATATCAAAGATCGAACGATTATCAAGAGTATATGAATTACAAGGGTTTCCCTGTGGATTGAAGCATGTTGCTGCACCTTCTTGGATTCTTTTATCTTCTGAAAATCGACCTTGGTGGTTAAAAGCACACCTAAAATCGTATTTAGGGTTTGGTATTTATAGACTCTGAAATTGGTCGATACAGCGTATTGAAAAGTTTAATACGGTGTATTGGGATGATTTGGCGTGGGCTCCACGAATAAAATATTAAAGAATTTTCTTCAGTAGCCTTGGATACAGCGTATTGGGATTCTGGATACGGCGTATTGAGATTTTGGTGAAGTTAGGCCTGGATACGCCGTATCTGAATGTCAGATACGCCGTATTCTAGTGAAGTTAGGCCTGGATACGCCGTATTTGAATGTCGGATACGGCGTATTTTGGTAAAGTTATGCCTGGATACGCCGTATCTGCATGTCGGATACGGCGTATTGTTCTTCAGTCTTCGTGGTATCTGGTGAAGTTTAGGCGCAGATACGCCATATCTTCTTAATGGATACGGCGTATTTAATGTCAGAACAGTAGCTTTCATGATTTCTTCGTTTAAGCTCTAAAATGCGCGCCTTTTGGCTAATCTTCACCAATAGCTCCATAATTACTGCAATTCTCAAATATAAACGAGTAAGTAACAATTCTTGCAATAACTATACAAAATGGGTAATTTATATGGGATAAATGATGTTATAAAAGTGACGTTAATTGATGCCATTATATATATATATAAATATATATACAAACAGTTTGTATATTCTGTTTATACACAAATTTTTGTAACAAAAATAAACTTGATGATAAAATAGTACATTTTATAAGGATTTCATACATATAAAGAACTCGAAAAACGAAGCTATAACGAAGGAGATATAAATTTTATGAGATATATATACATACATATATACATACATATATACATACATATATACATACATATATACATACATATATACATACATATATATATATATATATATATATATATATATATATATATATATATATATATATATACATATCTTTACATTATATATAACAGGAGGCATTTGACCATTTTATGCCACATCATAATGCCACATGGATGCCATGTCAACAGTTTTTTTTTTTAATTTGTAAATTTCTTTTTCTGGTTTGTATGGCACTCGCACTTCATTAAAATTCGAAATTAGGCTAAAAATTTAGTGCATGGAAAGATTTGAACTTGTGACCTATGGTTAACATGCAACAAGCTTAACCAACTCATCCAAGCTTCCATTTGTGTTTTACTATGGAAAACATTAATAATATATTATAACATCATTCGAATTTGAAAGATATACTCCATGTATAAGTTAATTTCAAGATATGCACAATAATTATATTAGATATGCACTCAAAATAAAGATATCCAAATAACAATCAATAAAGATATCATTCGTATATTCTTCAGTAGCACACATTATACTTTTTCTTAATTGAACTCGTGTTGCTTCCTATTTTGTCTGTAGGAAGCAAGTCAAATCAGAAAAACCCTTCGTCTGCAGCTGATGATGCACACTCATGCAAGCCCTGCAACATGTGATACGATTCTTTCGTTTATTGAATCATGTTAAAATCCTACCTTAGACCATTGAATTTGATTTTAACATATTATGGATTGGTTTATGCAGGAACTTCAAGACAGATGGTGGTCTTCAGGCTCATAACCAAGATAAATTTTTATTTGACTCTTATTTTTGGATTGATTAGGTTGCCCGACATCCGTCTATTGGCCATCATACAGTTCTGAAACAAAAGTGAGGATGTATTTAAACTTTATCAAAACATAAAAAGGGAGAAACTGATTAGGACTTAGTAGTAGTTGCCTATATTGCTTTAACCTCATATACTGGAATATGGTTGCTCATTGTTTTTATTTTCGTGTGTGTCACTACTGACTTATCCTTTGATGTTATGAATGCATTGCAGTACCATCCAAAGTAGATGACATAATATGGGTTGCCTTCAACTTAGGCCCCGATTCTGATATTGACATCATGCTTCTTGCAAGGGAAGCCCTATTGCCAATAAGTGGACACCAGCACCTGCCGACATGGTTAAACATTACATAGAATTAGGTAGGTAATGAACTTTAAGTTGTCTAATCTTAAATATCTAAATAGATTTTTGCTGAACTATTTGTTTCAGGAATCCTGTGTCTTTGATAAGCCTCATACAAAAAAGTTAACTAATTTACCATACTTTATTTATGAGCCAGAAGTTTATTTTGGAAAATAGATTTTGAATTTAAACTACATATGGAAAGATTTGACTGTAAACTTCGCCTAGCAGGTGGCTGAGCTAAATTTCCTTTTCTCTGGACGTGTGGCTTCATAGCAGCTCTTATTTGCTGTAAATAGAATCAGAAAATGAATCAGCTTAAGAAGTCCCCTGAAGAGGTGTTTGACACCTTCATGAATCAGATTGTTTCTATCAACATGCAGGTTTTGACATTTGTGTTAATATCTGATGGTTGTTCAATGTTCAGGTGAGACCAGTGGTTGAAGATGAGATGTGCAGAGTTGTCAGAACTGGTAAAAGAAAAAGTAAGTATCCAACATGACTTCAACTTATGATAAAAAGCCAACATCTGAATTCTACAGAAAGATATATGTTCTGCTTATGTGCTCATTTTATTTTTACTAATGGTATGCATCTTTGTATTTGCTAATCCCTATTGCTCCAATTTTAGTATTATACAGATTCTGATAGTCCACATGTCTGCCATGGCTGGTGCACTTGGAGGCTTTAATGCACACGCTAACAATATAGTTTCTGCAGTATATTTAGCCACTGGCCAAGACCCCGCCCAAAATGTTAAGAGTTCTCATTGTATTACCATGATGGAAGCTGTGAACAACGGCAAGGACTTTCATATATCAGTCAGCATGTGTTCAATCGAGGTACATATGCGCATTTTATTTATCCCTTCCTAAACCAGACATCATTATAAATTGGTTTATGGTATTAAATTTTGAGAACTATATTACAACAGGATGTTTAATATATCCAATTAAAGTCAAATCTTTCATGTTACATGATGTTT
>BQNB010056004.1:0-38847 GCA_026074375.1 Tanacetum coccineum
CTTGGTTAAGCTTAAAAAGTGTTAATGAAAGATTAGGATTTTTAATGATTTACATGAAAAGCTACAAGTAAATGTGTATAATCAACTTGATAAACTTGTTAATCTTGGTAATTTGGACATATGAGGACAATGATGGACTAATGGACCTTATTATATGTAAGACACATAATATATATATAGTATAAAAGACTTATAGTAAAGTTACAAAAGTTGAAAAGTAAATGTGTATAATCAACTTGATAAACTTGTTAATCTTGGTAATTTGGACATATGAGGACAATGATGGACTAATGGACCTTATTATATGTAAGACACATAATATATATATAGTATAAAAGACTTATAGTAAAGTTACAAAAGTTGAAAAGTATAAAAAAACAAAGTTTACATATGGAATCAAGAAAGGCATCTAACTTTCTGTTTTAATTCGACATACTACCTGCCCATTTTATATTTTTATAATATAATACGTCTCATGACGATTCCAAAAAGCTAAGAAACTTGAAAAACGGATAAATAACGAAAAAGTTACAGTAAAAACAAGTTATACGATAAATAAACGGAATTATAAAAGAATTTTTATAAAACAATTTATAAAAATTATATAAAACAGCAAGTTTAGTATTTTTAACAAATTACACATATTTTTAGGATTCTAAATTGATAAGAAACGAAAATTTTCAATTTATAACGAATGAGTTATGAATTTCGCAAGTTTACGACAATTAATACTTTTATAAAACAATTTTTATAAAAGTTACTATTCATGGCAGAAACTTTTATTTTTGTAAACCTTATAAAATTTTAGAACTTTCAATTACGAGATCGTGCTCGAAAGAATCGCTAAAAACGGAGCTATAACGAATAAAATACGACATTTACGGGTTTTACGATAATTAATTCTATAAAAAGAAATTTATAAACTGTCATGAACAGTAAAAACCACTGTTCATCAGGGGACTAAAAATATGAAAATGTAATATTTTGATAATCGTCTTAATATGAAAACATGGATGTAAGAAACATCCTAAACGGGCTTAAAACGAGAAAGATGCACACTATTTTATACCTGTGCACTATTTCCTGACATGAATAGTGTTGGTTCGTTTTTAATGCAAATTTTTGCGAAACATTTTAGAATCATTTATATAATATTTATACATGTCCGAAACTTTATAAATAAATTACTAGGGAGTTTCATAATGAGGCCTCTTCGTTAACGTGTCGACGAGTATGTTGGATTTACGATTAGAAAGTGTCCCTAACTTCCTTCGTACGTCATGTACATGACCTCTTTAATTATGAAAGCCCAACGATAGCGTTATAAATCTATAGGATTACATCAATGTTATCAATAAGTACTCGATACTTATACGACCTAACTATAATTTATGGTTGCATTCGATCTTTACGTGACGCATTATCTGCGATATTTGGATTATCAAACTCATGTGATTTCATAGTCCCAACGTTTTTACATGCTTTGTATATTTTACAAAGTTTGGGGTGGAAAACATGCAAGTTTTACAACTGGACACAAGTGGATAAGTTTCATATTATGATTACATGTTGCCTAAGTAGCGATAACCCAATCGTGAAGCCCATTATTCATGACTGTTAATTACGAGCGTTGAATGTATATGAATAGATCTATTGGTTTGACAACCCTTCGGTGAATTAGCATCACTATGAAACGAACTATACCAATCGAAATAGGATGTTGCGGTTTAGAACATCACCAACGGCAAACGGCCATTATTTGGCATCCATACATTTCAAGCCATCATTGTCCAGAGCTTAGAGCAAACTTAATTACATTTATATGATTCTGCACTCTGTGCATTAACATAACACTTGGAGATCTTGTGTCCTACAATATATGAATTATCAACCTTAGAATTCACCAACATTATTGTTGACGTTTTTTTATGTTTTTTTTTTGATTTTTTTTTTTTTATTTTGTTTTTTCTTTAAAAAATTTTTTTTTTTTTTTTTTTATTTTTTTTTTTGTTTTTTTTTTTTTTTAAAAAAAAAATTTTTTTTTTTTTTTTTTATTTGTTGTTTTTTTTTTTAAAAAAAAAAAAATAAATTTATTTTTTTTTTTTTTTTTTTTTTTTTTTTTTTTTTTTTTTTTTTTTTTTTTTTTTTTTTTTTTTTTTTAAAAAATTTTTTTTTTTTTTTTTTTTTTTTTTTTTTTTTTTTTTTTTTTTGTTTTTTTTAAAAAAAAAAAAAAAAAAAAAAATTTTTTTTTTTTTTTTTTTTTTAAAATTTTTTTTTTTTTTTTTTTTTTTTTTTTTTTTTTTTTTTTTTTTTTTTTTTTTTTTTTTTTTTTTTTTTTTTTTTATTTTTTTTTTTATTAAAAAATAAAAAAAAAAAAAAAAAAAAAAAAAAAAAAAAAAAAAGCAATGTTTTCAGGATCAATAAGCCAAGTGAGATGGATACATTGGTGGTTTGAGGATTCATGCATAAAGATTTGTCGCATTTCATTTGTTATCTTGTTATGGGCTGAAAATCTTTGTATTTTGATCAAGTGAACAATTAAGCTCGGGCTTATGTAACAAGTACAATTGTTAAATCCAATTATCCATTTTCAAACGACTTTTTGGTCGTTCTATATATATCTTGTGTGATTGATTTGAGAAGTAACACGCCCCGGACCCATATTCCGCTGCGACCCAATTTGGGGGTGTTACAGTACCAGTAGCAAATGTTACTTTGTTTTCCTCTGCACATTTGCTTCAAGAGAATAATGATTCGGTTCGTTCAAACTAGCGGATGAGGCCAACTGCTCCTTCCGTACCATTGAAGTAGAAAGGTTGACAGCTTATGAATTCTTTGTAGTTTCCTGTTTTTTGCTACAGGAGTCTATAGGACCGGTGTTCCTGTTGGGATTACTAGTACCTGCCATTGTTGCAGCTTGTGCTTCTAGAGCCGCAGTGACACTGTCAGCAACTAGTTTCTTAATGACAACTTGAGTCATGCCGTGCTTCAGATTTTGACATGTCTTTTGGAAGTGCATTCTATCAACATACGACAATAAACGTAATAAAGAAAGATATCCAATCTTAAAATGATTAAAGTGCAAAAATAAACATTGTCACAATAGTGATATCGAAATCATAGATAATTCATATCAAATAAGTATCTATGATTAGAAGTCAGGGTATGATTCATAATGATGATGACGGAGATGATGATGCAAGAGAGATAAGTCGGTATTATGAAATAACTTAATATCAACGGAGATGCCATTGTATTATATCAGGAACAACTAGTCTTTGTACAATACAATAGTCAAATTTAACAAGTGAAATTAATTATACCAACACATCCCGTTGTCTAGGTGTCTAAATAAAAATGATAACTAAGATCTAATCTAATAGTCTGATGGTCCTTTCTTGGCTGATCTTGAGTTCATTGATGTCATTCAGAAGACTTTCCTTATCTTTTTGATGACGAATCTGGATATCATTGATGATGTGTTCTAGATCTAGATAATCTGACATCGAGGCCAGAAAATTTTGTGGTTATTTTTCCTATCTGCTTCTTCTGAATTTAGAAATTAAGCACGACATGTGGAGTCTGCTTCTAGAATGTCAATCTGTTGGATATCACCCGACCTTTTTCGAGTCCTTCGATTTTGTCTTCTATGTATTCAATACAGTCGAGACGAAAGATCCATCAAATGGATTCAAGATTTCGCTCAATTTGCTCCTTGTGACTTCCAGACTTGTCTTACCGAGAGATTTCTCCTATCTCAAATCTGAGGTAGGGCAGAATACATGAGATATCAACCTCATTCCTTTGGTGTAGTAGTCCTTCAGGAAGAATGAATTCCTTTGAGGAATACGCAATGAAGATTAAGGTATGATAGATTGGAGTGAGGATAGGTATTTTTCATGCAATAAAATGCTTGCATAACTTTCCCGTGTAGGGATCATCATGAAAGAGCGAAAGAGTTTGGTGAAGCATTGGAACTACAACACCAAATGAGTTCGAAGAGCTACGAAAAATTTTCCCGGTAAAGCTATGGACATAGTCTGGAGGAAGCAGGGATAAAAGACCCTAGAAAAAGAAGGAGGAAAAACATCCTCAAATACGAAGTAAAATGTTGGGAGAAGACATCATTCTGTTAATAACCCAACGGTAAATAACATAAGTTATTTATATAATAGTATAATAGTTATGTATCTTTACATACTATTCCAGAAATGTAGTGGCATGAAGGACTTTCTTGGCTATAAAAAGAAAAGTATTCTATTAAGTTTCAACTTGTTTCTTTATACCTGGCTCTGATACCAATCTAATCCACCACCTCCATTTTATACACAATATCAACGAAAAGCTAATCTGGAGTATTATTTCATAATACAACAGTCATCACTCCATTAGAAATGAATCGAAAGAGACGTTTTTTGGAAAATTTTAAGTTATCATTCATTATATTCATACATCAGAGGTTTTATTTAAACAAAAAGTTGAGTCCCAACATCTAAAAACATAAAGTTTGAATGATAATAGTTTAGCCATCTTTAAGTTCGTGCCACTCCGTGCTTTAAGTTGCTCAATTACCTGAGATAAACATGCTAAAAAGTCAACACAAAGGTTGAGTGAAATTCATAGGTTTAAGTAAAGTAGTTTAATACAAGTTCGAATAGTGGGTTAACTTGTTATACACCTCATAGTTTTTTTGTAATAATTGCATGCATGTACAATTAGTCATGGAAAACAATATTTTGCCTAAACTCATGACACGAAGCCTTAAGTTAATCAATAACCACAAAATAATTGCCCCAACAGGTATCTTTGCCAAAACACCCGTAAAGTTATTCAAATGTGTGCTATTGGTTACCGACAGTATAGGTACACCAACGGGGAGTCCAGTCCCAAATAGATCTATTCATAGCATTCGCGCTTACCTCGACGAGTAATTAACGGTTCATAATAGTGGGGACTTAATGGCAAAATTAGGGAACTTAGCAATAATAATCAGGTTAGACATACATAAAAATACTTGCATTCATGGTTTATAGCATGTATCCCCCTTGCGGGTTTATGAAACATTTAAAAGATTGAAATGCGAGGCTATGAAACCGCCTAACATACAGTAAATTTGATTGATTGCAAAAGTATATGAAATGAAAGTATCGGCTTCGTCACTACAAAAAATTAACAAACCTTGGTAATAAATGTTAAGTCTTAGTTTAATTGGATATGTTTTATGTCATAATGAAATATCATTTTGATTGGATTTATTATGGAAGTATCATATCATTGTTCGGACCATCATAATTCAGAGGTCATGTAGTAAACGTTTGAGGAGTAAGGACACTTTAAATCGTAAATCCAGCAAAACTACTCAAAGCGTATACCCAAATGAAACCCTACATTAAATCTCCCTAGTAATGTATACATTACAGTTTTAAGTTTCTTCAAAGCTAGAATAATATAATTTTTTTATATATAATTAATATAAAAATATAATATTTTATAAGTTTTCCAAAATTAGGCAATATAACCCGTAGTTTATAAATTTTACAAGTTATAGTCCTATATAATAAAGAAGTAAATATATAATATTGAAAACCTTTAACTTTGAAACTTGCAAAATAGTCAATAAATTATAACTTTAGGAAAATGACATTTTTAGCCCTTTAGATATAAATTTCATAAGTTAACGATATATACCCCTATCCATGGAAACTTATAGCAAAACAGTCCAAAAAGCCATGCAAGGTATTTTAAGATTCTAAATGAATTTGCAGGTTATAGCTTATTATAAAGAGCTAAAATAACAAGTTTTTAACGTAACTCAATAAGTAAAAAGGATCCGTTAGCTAGAAAATCAAAATGGGTCATTTTTAGGGTTTTTATCCAAAACACATAGGTTTGAGGATTCAAAGCTTCAAACAAGAGTTCATATATGATCTTAAGAGTATTATGAACATTATTGTACATAATCTAAGCTTATGGAACAAGATCTTAGTATTACTTTGAGCTAAAAGGGTCGAAATGGGGTTTTTTAGGTTTGTAATTACGCCTAGACAACGACTTCAAAGGCTTTGTTTTCTTGCTTCTTGCTTCTATTCTGAGGCTTAGGGACTTCATCTGATCTTCTATCTGCTATGGAAAAGGCTAGAAACTCCCATATGAGGGTATGTAGATTGGAGAGTGGGAGGGAATGAATTTGAAAATGTGCCTTTGGTTAATGAAGTATCGTGAAACACACCCTTGTGCTCAATTTTGAGTTGAGAGTTAGTGTCAAGGCTAGTTAAGGTGACTAAGAGGGGCTAGTAGGATGAGTCTTGAGAGCTAGAAGAGTAGCAATGAAAGGTGGAAGGTGTTTTTAGAAGGTCGGACTACAGGATGCGATAAAGGCGGAGAAGCTTCTAGAAGCCACTTGGTGCTTAAGGGTGTGATGGAAGTGGCTTGTAAGCTACTTGGTGAGTGCTGCTTGGTATGTCATAGAGGTGCTTGGTTTCTACTTAGGTGTAAAAATGGGTCAAAATGGAAAGAAATGGGTCTGGTTGGTATTTCCTTTCAGGTTAAGGTTAGATGTTTTAAAAAGTGTATTAAGGGTTACGAATAATGGTAGATTAAGGTTTAGGATTATGTTAGGATTGAGATAGGGCCTAGGATTAAGTTTAGGGCTTAGTTTTAGGTTTAGGGTTTAGGTTATTTTAGTTGAAAGTGAAATTAGGTTTAGGGTTTTGATTTTAAGATTTAGGGTTTAGAAGATTAGAGTTTTTAGGATGAATTAGGGTTTAGGTTTAAGTTTAAAAGTCGTGCATTATGTGCTTTGTACCTATTGTGTTAAGTGGTGTAAATTTTAAAAAACATGGTTTAGAAGCTGTAAAGACCTAATATAGTTTCTTATGGCGTTATTGACTTGACAATGAGCTTAATGAAGTTGTATAATGACATGGGGGGGCGGAACATATGGTTCAAATATTATGCATTGTATACTTGTACATATGTTTGAAGGCTTACACATTCATTTTATATGTATATATTACATATAATTAGGGTTTTGATGTAAACGTTAACGTTTAATGCTTGTTTTGATATAACATTTTAAAAAAAGTACTTAAATGGTTTAAATTGGGAGTACATAGTAAAAATGATATTAGATATAGAAATTGACATATTAGGATGTTTTACATGATATAAACATAGATATATATGGCATTGATAGAGGTTGCGTGAGCTCGTTTACTTTAGAGATGCAAGTTACGTTGCATAATGAGATAAAGCAAAAAAAATCCCTGTAAGAAGGTGATATATTTATAATAGATGGATATTACATTGCATCTAATTTAATAGATGGAAAATTACATTGATGAAAATTGCGGGTTGTTATACAAATGTCACAAGATATTATGGAAGAAGTATCACTGACAATTGATGAAGCAAAATTAAAGAAAATGTATATGAGATGTAAGACAAAGATGTACTTCGGGAGGGATATAGCATACAATATCACATGACTCAGATATGAATTTCCTGAAAGTGACATTGTTAGGGAAGTAGAAAGAAATCCTTGATTCTTCACTAACTATCTCTTAATAAAATCAAGACCTTGTATCTGAAGATAAGGAACTTCAAGGCCTGAGAAGATATAGTTCACTTCACAAGTTTCCCTGCAATTAATCTATCTTTCATGATGATGATATCGATGAACATACTTCTAGATGGTTTATAAGTGTGTTAAAAATTTTAATCTTAGCTCGATATTGTGTTAACATTGGAAGAATTCTCATGCAAAATCTTCCTACATAAGGAAACAGAAGAGCTAGGAAAACTAAAGGAAGTGATTTATTCGAACTCAAAGATCATTCAAGTTATCAAGACGTACTGGGAATTGGGTCATGAACACAAGTTTATCACAGAGATAGTTGCAAGAAGAGCTAATGAGTGCATTGTGTCGATTACCGAGCCTGATTACAAGAATCTCAATAAGAATGATATTGAGGACATGTATTTGCTGATTATGAATGGCAAGGTACCTAACTAGGCAAAACAGGTTCATGTACTTAATCATTATTCATCAAAGTTTAATATATGGGTAAAGAGTGCTGGATTTTCAACTTGAATTGAAAGTTACAATAAACATTAATCATCTCAACTGCACAACTATATCTTTCCCAGAGTTGAAAAAACACAAAATATTCTCACATCACTATGTGCCCGTGCGATGAAACATAAACAGATAATAGCAATAAAGAGAAACGGGTGATGAGACATACAGAAGAATTATAATTTGTGATGCCAACATTTTTTCTAAACAGAGTATTAAAAGGATTAAGAGATTAACAATAATGATGTTAAGTATGGATATATTCAAAAAGATCTCACCAATGAAGAAGTTGAGTATCTGAAATTGTTTGAAGAAGAGATTGAAGTATCGCAATCAGATGAGAAGATGGGAGATGTACATGAATGGAAGACCACTTGGACCACGAAGAGAACGCCCTGAATAATCGACCCTTAGGGGGAGATTGTTAGGTTTATAAAAAGTGTTGATTATGTGGTTTAGTTATATTTAGTCATTGGTCTTTTATTTCTTATAATTAAAGTAGTTTAAATAATGGTATATTATGCTAAAAGTAATAAAAATGCATCAGTGCGAAAGAATAGGGACTAGAAGTGAAACATTAGAAAAATAAAGGAAGGGAAGCTTCCTTCCTTCTCTTATAAATACCCCTTCTAATCATCATTAGAAGGTTATGCCTTGTAATAAACTTTTCCTTTTTCCCTCCATTTTAATAACATTTGAAATTTGAATACTTGCCATCCTCTACTATTCTCTCCAAGCTTTCATGGTTCATTATGTATGATTCAAGATAAACAAGACCTATCAAAAATGTTGAGGGAGATTGTTAGCAATTTGATGTGTTTCAAAGCTTTAAATTATAATGACTTAAAATACCGATTTTCTTTGAGGGAAACACACGTGTAAAAGTATAACCACGTATGTAGTAGTTATCTTTTAGGTAAGACCATGTCGTTCCAACGGATTGGGTATTCTAAGAATATAGTAATAATATTACGAAAAAAGGTACTTAAACTTTTAGACTGTCACGTATCTAAAGATAATAACTAAATTCAAGATAAAAAGGACATATTTGGTTAAGAAACAAGAAATATTATGGATAAACATGAATGATTCATAAATGAAATTATAATCAATTTAAGAATGTTTAATTACTTAGAAAGATTATCTATTGTTCATAATGAAAAACCCTTTCGACCTTTAATCCTTTTATTATGAAAAATGCTTTAATGAGATCGTGCATTTATAATGAAAATAAAATTTGCTAAACCCAATTTCGTTAGGACCTAAGGGTTTTTAGCTTCAAGCCTTTTGTACTTTGATTAATGTTCGTATTACTTAGCCAATCCTCACAAGGCTAAGGTTTAGTTGTCATAGACAAACAACTTGGAAATCAATCACTTAACCGGAGTCTTTCGACCTATTTTCAGGATAAGTGGTAATCAAACAAAGATTAAAGAGTCCAAGTTCAAAAGCATCAAACTTATATCATTCATATCAAAAGTTTATTCAAAAGTCAAGTTTGATCCATAATATTCATATAGCACTTAACCAAACATGTTAATCTACTCAACAATCATAATAACAACACATAGTATAACCATAATAAATCCAACATTCATATTATCAAGCTATAGAAACATGTTTTTTACCAAATTCCAAGAGTAAAGATTCCAATTCTTACAATGCCTTTCAAGAACAATGTAATAATTGACTATAGTAAACACTATCAATTCTAAACTTCCAGTAGTGTGCATGCTTCTTACCCGAAATGTGATAGAAGGATGTGGTTAACCTTCAAGAACTTCCTGAGAACTTCAAAAACAACTTGGAAATGATTTCCAAGTGAGAAATGGATGATTGAGTGAAAAAGGGATGCCTCTATCCCTCAAATTCGTACTCTATTTATACTAGAGGATTGGGTATCAGTTGTGGAAAAAGGAATTTAGAAAGTTCAATCATTTATAATCATAATCATTTCCTTGTAACTGCAGGGGAAGTGTGCCGCACTTGCCAAATTATGCGCCGCACTTGGTGATTAATTGAATAGCATTTATTTCGTTTGTAAGTACGCCGCACAAAATAGTTTGTGCGCCGCACTTTGGCCTTGTTCATTAATTCCTTCAAAGATTCTCCTCTAGATTCTTCTCATAACGACCGTTAGGGTATTTAACTGGATTTCTTTGCATCGTTAGTCCTTTTTCTTCATTCTTGGTCCTGATATGAATATTACACAATAGACAAGCAAACTTTGCAATATTTCATGCGTTAACATATATATTTAATGTATTTTCGAGGGATATTTTATGTATATTTGGAGCGTTATCAAATCCCCCTATACCCCTTTTTGAAAAAGCTTATTGCTTGCCCTCAAGCAATCAAAGCGAAAGAATTTTTAAGTAAAACAAATTTATGATCACAAGCATAGATAACGCGACAAAACAACTCACAAATTTTTATAGATAAGTTCTTTTTCACACTCGCTCAATTTAGTGGAAATGATAGTAAACGGAAGTCGCTCATACGCACAGTCATGAAATGTTCAAATTACCATAGGCTTGTACAAGAAACTAAACTTCACCGACATGGCGTAAGCACCAAACATAAACGTCAAAAGAGGTAATTTTATTTAGTGATAATATTTATTATTTGTAAAAGCTTATAAATAAATCATGATCCACCTTATCCGTAATGCAATCAACTGTTCCTTCACACTATTACTTTTTTTCTCTCTTTTTTTATCCATAATAACTTAACTTGGGAATACTACCTTTTGCCCCCATACACTAAGAATAAACACCTGACTTTGCATATATCATAGCAACATTTAAGCATTTTAACAATTCGGATGGATAAAATTTCAGATAATTTAATTAAAAATATTTTTGAACAAAATTATTGGTTACTTATATTTATATTTTTATCACCATTTAATTCAGTAAAAAAATTGTATATAGCACCGAATGTGTTCCTTACTGCGGAGTCTCCATAAAGATTTCAAGCACAAGTTCTAGAATCAACAAATCACCAGCAAACTCATATAATTTAAATCGATAACAATGCTCCAGAAAAGGCGACAAAACTACAAATACACAGCCGTAACGACAGATGAGACACTTGCAATATAGCTCACAAATCCTTAACCAAAAAGCTAAAGATAAAATATCTAGTATCAAAGATGGATACTGAATCCTTATTTTCGTAATCCTTAACAATTTTTTGGGTAATAAAAATATGCTATAATGTTTATCAATCCCGATCGGATTGCTGTTGTGATCATAAAAATGTTTTTAAATATATATTTTTTCAAAACTTATCTCAAAACTTTTCTAGTTTAACTCCCCCCCACACCCCAATACTTAATATGAGCATTGTCCTCAATGTGAAAATATTAAAGAGAAAAGATAAAATGGAAAAGTGAAATGTACTTTTCAATTGTGACTTGTACTCTGAATCTTTTCTTTGCGAAAAATTTGTCTCGCGCCTTTTCTTTCTTTTCATGTTCCAATTATAAACATTGCATAGCACACAAATAGTAATAATATTCCTAATAGATTAATAATATAAATTACGATAAAATTATTTTTAAATGCCAACAAATACATTTTACACACCATAATAATAATAATAATGTTTAGAGAAACTGTTTTTGAAACACACGTGACCCAAACATGCGGTCACGTAACCAAATTCGTGTCCACCGACACAACTCATCATCATCCTGTTTCTAGCGGAGTGGCTGTACTGTGGTGGTACTTGCTGGTAATGACAGATCATACAGGACCTGAGCGTAAAACAGGTAGGTTTATAGGCCACCCAGCAGGTGAACCACGCTCTAAACCCCAGCTATATCACGAACACTCCTCGTATATGTCCTAGTGAATGACTATACCTATACTCCATCCCACTTTACGTCTCCTGCCGTATCTCTCTATGCGTCCTCTCCCAATCTTATAAAGTCCTACATGGATGCTCTCCAGGTCTAGGATACCAACTCTAGTCACACCCGCTGTGGATCTTAAGGAATAAGATACCATCAGAATCGATCCTAACGATCTCTAAGGTTGGTAGTTTTATCCAAATCCCTACAATAAATTGGAGCACTCAAACTCCTCACAACATCCTCAGTCAATACCATGCACTTCCTAGCAAGCTTAGTGATAAACTGTCCACAGCAAATTTGACTATCCTTTTGTGTACCATCTCCTTTCTTCTTCATCCATTTTGCAAACAACCAAGCCACATTTGCATACCTATTTTGGTGTCTAGCCTCAAACATACTTAAAAGCCATAAATCATTTTTTTGAATTTTATCATATCCAGTTGTCCTTTGACACAAACCATAAGTGATCATCTTGTGAATCACCCTCAAGATTGGTTCTTGATAGTAGAAGTGTGACTCCTAGACAAACCAAGGTTATCCTCTCGACTAATGCTTAACCAATACTCCTAAAAGTTAAAATACTCATCACTTTGTAACCCTCCTTTAAGGTAAACATTAAATCCATCTTCATCAAGGTCAGCAGTTTGATACAATCCTAACCTTCGTGCAAACTCTAGCAACGTCAAACTGTGAGCACGTGCACCAAGCCTAAACTTGATAATCTTCTTGGTTTGCAACTCATCACTAACACACACTTCATCAAACTCATAAGTCGAATAAAACTCGTGGCAAAGCTCGGCATATATTGGTTCATTGATATTAAAGGCTCTAATCTATGTAACAGAAGTAAATATTTCTTCACCGACTCAGCTTCATGCAATTTAATCCTCACATTTTCTCAATTTCACCATCACATCCCATTTGTGGTTGTAACACATCCCAGTTTACGATACAAGGCAAGTAAATATGTCTAGGAAGTAATTGGGCCAATCTAGTGTTGTACCTAGACTTAGCATCACGGGTGCATCCTTCCCATGGCAAAACTCTGTAATACTTTATGAACAACAACTCTTCACTTTTCATGTCTTAGCGATGGATCGTGATGATCCGGCCTCCCGGCCTCGGTTGTTTTCCTGAAAATCTACACATCAAAAAACAATCAACAATAAAGTTATAGTTATTTTATAAATGATTAGCATGATTGGTCAAGCTTTTGACGGTTTTTGAAACATTCTGTTATGTCGGAACCAAGAACCACTTTCACTTCATTATTGAAACAAGAAATTAAGATGAGAAGATATGAAGAAATGTAGAGAGAGATTGGAGAGAATTTTAGAGAGAGAAAAACAAGAGTTGGTTAATTCATACAAGTGAAATCTTACAAATGAGAATCAACACCATTTTCCATATTGAAATGGTTTAAATACCCTATGAGCCATGGGCCTTTCTAGGTGGGATGGGCTTGGATTGACTTGGGGCTAGCCATTACACATACAAATCAGATTACTAAATAAGCCATTTAACCGCGTCTAGCTATTACACATGAAAATTAATAAGTGACCGAGACCTAATAATCTTAATGAACGAACTTCCTTATTCGACTCAATATTTGAGGCTAACAATCTCCCCCTCGAATTAGTTCCTTGTGACGAAACTCCTTCATGAGATCTATGAGATTGCTTTTGTCGTTAAGATCTTGTGGTCATGGTCTCTGAATTCAATTGTAGGCATTGGGGTCCTTCATGCTTTTGTGATCATAGATCTTTGAGCCTTTGTTCATTGTCTTTCGACTTTCGTCTTTAGGTCTGAGACCTTTAAATCTTTTCTTGCTTTGATCTGTCATCTTTGCCAACCTTAGCGATCTTGTGTCCTTGACCAACATGCTCATACATTTGCATCACGTGAAAGCTTGCTAAACAATCCTCCCTTGATAGACTTGATATCTTTGAAGGAAGATCTTGTATATCGAGTTTGTGCGGAAGTCTTTGTCTTATATTCTTTGAGCTTCTCATGATTCTTGAATCTTGAATCTTTTAAGTATGTCTTTGTAGTTTGAGCATGAGCATTGTTGGTAATGAATCCGACTTTCAGCTTGAAAGAGGGCATCACACATCTCCATCTTTATGTATCCTGAAATAAAACATTTAGCAATGAAAGCGGAGTGGACCGAAAAGGCTTTTCAATCATATCCGGATTTGGTTAGTTATCTCCGTTCCGTAGACCGTTTTAACAGTATATTATATGTACTGTAATCAGGTAGATTCAAAGAAACCCTTGACATGGTTTCCAGCTCAAAGCGTAGGAACTTCAACAACAAGATGTAGTAGGATTTTACCATGCTTGATAGTTACTTATTACTGTGAACTCTCAAAGCAGACAACACTAAGGTGAATCAAAAGTTACTATTTTTCTGATTAAAGCCGTCAATTCATTTCTGGACCAATTTTGATCACATTGAATCGCACCCATCGTTTCTTTCCAGTTGACACAGTTTAATCATATAGAATCTCGCAGGTGAACCTTACCAAGAGCTTGTTTGATGCTTAGGCTCAGCAGATTTCTATTCGTCAGTTAAAATACTAAAGATTATCACCGGAATGATTTCTGGCAAAATCACAAGGATAATGCGTAGGACTCTTGTTAACAGCTTGTGAACTTAATGATGTTCAATAAGTGTTTTGTCAAAGAATGTGACCAAATGAGATTATTGATGATCTCTTTGCTCTAGACTCGATTAGTGCGTTTTGGTTTTTAGAAATCGAAGGCAGGAGCATACTGCCACCTTATTCAATATTTTAACTAGCACAGTAGTGAGAAAGTCAATAGGAGTCTGTGTGTATCTCCGTGACTAATGAGTACAAGATTTATTTTGAGAGAGAACCCGAATGGCTGGGAAGAGTTTGCATTGCATCCTGGGTTCATGATGTCGTCTTCCAATGTCAGCAATCAACAATGTGAATCTGACAGCATATGTAGTTGACCCCTGTTGTTTGATTGTTTGTAGGGGAGTTCTGCCTAAGTTATGTGGAGGGCTTCTTTCTTTAGACCCTTTATCCATACATTTCTTTTTAATTCTTCAACCCCTTCAATGCTTACCAAGACGTCATTACTAACACCTTGTTGTGATTGTTCCAGTGTTAGCTCAATCTTAGTCGGCATTCTTCCCTTATACACATTCATTTCCAATCATACCTAAGGACTGCTATTTCTAACTATGGAGTGTCCTTGGGTAGATCCCTCCGGTTCTGGTTGGATCATAGGACAAATACCTAACCTTACCACCTTATGACTTCAGAATCGTCGTGAAATAAGATGTTGTAGGGTATGAGATCGTAACCATAAAACATTTTTCGAAGAGTATCAAGCACTTTGAGTCGATAAGATCACTTATTATTTTCAAGATCACATTTTAAATACATTTCTCCCCTTATTTTAAATACTAATTCACTTAGTTTTTGAAATACTTTGTGATTAAAATTTGTCTTGAAATACCATGGGGAAAATGTTTACTTAGCATGAATTACATGGAACATTAACTTGCTCCCCCTCGATTTTACATATGTTTTTGACACCAACAAAACATGAATCAAGTTTAAAATGAATATAAAAATAGGTAAACACTTAGTCATCTAATAACTATCATTCTATTAAATTGTCCTATTATCTTGTTGTTATTAAGAGACTTTTAGGGAATGTTTTGAATACATAAGAATGGTCGTGAGATGATTTATCCAAACTCATTAAATGTTGGTTATTTCGAAAAACTCCCCCTTGAAAGATGGAGTGTTGAACACACAATTTTGAAAGATTATGAATTGTCAGTAGATTATTACTTGAAAAAATTAATGTTCAACATTGAAAAAACCTCATGTAGAAGACTTCTCTTCCAACTCTAAGTGTAATCGCACTTATGCGAACAATTAACTATCCTTTTTCTTGACTTAAAACTTGAATGTCTGGTAAGAACAGCTCAATACCCATAAAAGATGAATTTCTCGTTGTTAGGATAAGTTATACTTTATAATAGGTTGGTGGGGACTTTCCTTTATTTGATTACGGTTTAGGGTACTATATTTGCACATAAGCCATCAAGACAAATTAGAAACGACATTTTTGAAAGCATTTGAAACTCCTGTTCTAAACGTCATATACACGCCCGTAGTCGATATTAATCAACATTTCTTGGTACGTAAATGTTATCGATTCCAAGAGACATGTCGAGAAGATTATTTTTTTGAAACATTTTCTGAATTTTTTGATTTTGTAGTTTCTTTCTTTGAATTTTATATTTTTGTATTTTTCTTTGAAAATTTTATATTTTGTATTTTTCTTTTTGACATTTATATTTTGTATTTTTTCTTTTTGAAATTTATAATTCTTGTATTTTCTTTTTTCTTACCAAAAATATGTACACGTTTTGATGTTAGACGAGGAAGTAATCAAAGCATATCTTTTGTCCGTTTCGTACTGATATTAGGCACATAAGCCATCAAGAAAATGTAGAACTACATGTTTATGAAGCATTTGAAACTCCTGTTTGAACTTCATTACACGCCCTGTCGATATAACTACAACCATTTCTAGGTACGTAAATGTTTTATCGATTCCAGAGACATGTCCCGAGAAGAATATTTTTTTTTGAACATTTATCTGATTTTTGATTTTGTATTTTCTTTTTGAAATTTTATATTTTTTGTATTTTCTTTTTGAATTTTAATGTTGTAATTTTTCTTTTGAAATTTTAATACTTGTTGATATTTTTCTTTTTTGAAATTTTATATTGTTGTATTTTTCCTTTTTTTTTTCAAAAATATTTACAACGTTGATGTTGAACAGGGAAGTATCAAGCAATTCATTTGTCAGAACCTCCAGTTTCTGCTGGAGTCAAACATCTCTTACCAAATCGTCTGACGAATACACGAGAAGACCTTTTTTTTTTTCTACGGAAGTGCTTTATAAACATGTTCATCCAATCGGTATTCAGTTCCTGGACAAAGTACATTCAAGTATAAACGTTTTCAACCTGTACCGTTGATGAAGTGGATACGAGTATGGATAGTGCTTGGTACGGAGTGCAGCACGGGATTTGAGCATGATATTGCTATGGCTGACTGAAGTCGCAATATACAATGGTATTTTGTTGTAGTTGATATCGAATTCTTGAAAGCTGTGTCCCGCATCCACATAACTTGATCACACTTGCAGTTAAACTCCACGTATTACCACCTCTGCTGGATGACAATTGCAGAAACAGTTTGCCTTCTTTGACATCCTGCTGACTACTTATCACCTAGACAGTATACCTCAGAAGTTCTTTTGCGAGTAATCACGCAACCCGACATGATCCAACAGAAAAGCTGTTAGATCAAAGCCAAACCCCTTCGGATACCAGAGTCCCATGTGAATGGTACCTCTTAAGTATCGCAAGATCCTTTTAACCACTTTGAGGTGTTTTTCAAAGTCGTCTTAGCTTGATATCTTCCCCCCCCCACCCCCCCCCCCCAAGCCCCTGCACAATAACATACAGCTTGCACTGTCTGTTCTACTAGTATTCATAAAAGATTATAACATAAGTGACCGATTATTGCTACTGTAGTCAGTAGGTCTACAGGGTTCACACACTCAAGACTGCATCTAAGTAGGTTTCCGTATCCATTGGTGTAACCAAGCATTGTCCTTTTTCCAACCATGTTTTTCAGAATCTCTAAAGTATAATTGGCCTATTGATAAAAATACCACGTGGGATTGGTGGATTTGAAGGCCTAAAAAGAATTTCATTCCCACCATTAAGGACATACCTTTACAAATTACCATGCATTAATTTTTCAAACGTTATGAAAATTTAGGGTTTGTGGAACCAAAAATAATGTCATCAACGTAAATCTGCACAAGTAGAATGTCCTCCTCGTATTTTATCGTGAATAGGGTCGGGTCAATGATACCTTTAGTAAAACCTTTGGAAATCAAGAATTTTGAGAGTTCATCATACCAGGCTCTACGGAAAAGCTTGTTCAATCCATAAGAGCTTTTCCTAAGACGTAACTTTTGTCTGGATGAATCAGGATCAAAAACGAATCCTTCAGGTTGTGCAACATAAACCTCCTCCTTATTGACAATGAAGAAATGCCGTGTTTCACGTCCATCTGATAAATTGGAAAAGACTTTGTGCAGCATATGGACAAAAATCCTGACAGCCTCTAATCGAGCAACTGGAGCAAATGATTCTTCAAAATCAATACCCTCTTCCTGAGCATAACCCTTTGCTACAAGTCGTGCTTTGTTGCGAATTATAGTTTGGTCTTCATCCTTTTTGTTTTTCCATAACCACTTTAGCTTGATTAACTTTCTTTGGCCAAAAGGTTTGTCACGAGTTTCCCAGACTTGTGTCTGTCAACGATGAGTTCTTCCTAATTGCTTCAAGTCCATTCCAGAATCTGCCATAAGCTCTAATTTTCGGTATCAACAGTGCTCACGTGAGTGCGAACAACACATTTCAAGGATCTGTTGCAATTGTCGTCCTGTTTGAACTGGCTTGATGATTTCGCCATGAACTTGAGTTAACGTTTGATCTTTATAGTCTCATCGGAATTCGGACTCAAGATGTATGAATGAAGGTATTGCATATTTGTAGTACCAATATTGCGTGATGAAGTACTCAGCAATTTTCTTGTACCGATTACAGAAAGGATGGTAAATCTCTTGAATTCCATGTTGTTTTCACTTCAGCATTAACATGTGTTGAGTTAGATGTTCTTGTAGGGTGTGGAATATTCGTTGAAGGTAGTGGTCTTGGTGAGCAGAGAATCGTCAGTGGAATTATAAGACCATGTTGACACGTAAGTACCATCATTGAAAAATTCATTATACAAAGGACCAAAAAGAAGATCCAACTCCTGTTGCGAGGAACTGGTTGTATCCTGCTGAAAGAGAAACATTTTGTAGTTCCAGGGTGCGGGATCCAGGGTTGTCATAATCTGACACCTTTTAAATCGTTGGGAACGAGCCTGAAGTTTCTTAGCAACAGACGTCTCTGACATCTCTTTGATCTCATCAAATCTGAGATGGATGGATTCAACTATCAACCTTGTTCTCTTGTTGTAGACACGATATCCCTTTAACTGAGTGGAGTATCCCACCAAAATGCACGGATCCCTTTTTCTTT
The DNA here is from genome assembly GCA_026074375.1 of Tanacetum coccineum. NCBI lineage: Eukaryota > Viridiplantae > Streptophyta > Magnoliopsida > Asterales > Asteraceae > Tanacetum > Tanacetum coccineum. The sequence goes on from BQNB010056004.1 coordinate 19,099, forward strand.
CATCTTATCCAAATTTCACCATCTCTTGTTTAGTAACAAATACAAAACAAAGTTGTGAAGGTTGGTTAATTGAGGGTTTCTGTCATTAATGATGTGATATGCCATTTTCTCATGAGTTGGGATGATGATTGATCTGTTTTGAGTATAGCATGTGCGGTTTCATTGCTTCAGCCCAAAAGAATAAAGGAAGTTTAGAAGCTGAAAGCATCGTACGAGCAGCCTCAATAAGAGTGCGGTTTCGTCTTTCGACAATGCCGTTCTGTTCAGGTGTTCGAGGAGTAGAAGTTTGATGCTCAATTCCTTCTTCTTTGAAGAATGCAATGGAGTTTCCTTGTTTGAGAACTCCTGTGCCTCTTTCAGTGCGAACTAAGAAATACAGGGCTATGAAGATTTCTTTGGATCATTGTGAGAAAGTCTTTTAAAACTTCTGGTGTTCATCCTTGAACGTAGAAAGAGATGTCCAGTAATATCTGGATTAGATCATCTACATTATTACCAGAATATAGTTTCTTCCCATTTATGCTAGCAACCCCGTATTTGGACCACATAAGTCCATTACATATGAAGCAAAATTAACCGTCCTTTTGAACTTGGAACAGTCCTTTGACCTTAAATGAACTTCGTTTTATCTTACTCACGTTTCACTATAGAACTAGTTGAATCCTTGTACATACATCAGTTTGGTAAACCAATCACAACATCTTTCTTTGAAAGCAAGTTGATGGAGTCAAAGATGAGATAGACAGTCTTCGAATGCCATAACCATGCTTGCGTTGTTGATATGCTTTAGCCATGAGAAAAATTTGAGTTGATGAAGTTTTTTTCGTGAAGATAACTTGTATAGAGAACAATAGTTTTTTTTTGTATTTTGTTCCATGATTACCGATAGTAGTCTTTTCCTTAAAGATCTCTAACAAAACTCGTAGATTTTCGAAATACAACCTCAATCCGCATCACAGAATTGACAACCGAGAAAAGATTATGAATGAACCAATATCGACGTAGTTAACCCTTTTGATCAGTGATATTTCCTTAAACCAATCTCCATAACCAAGAAATGGAGCCTAATTGATCAATGCAAAAACGAACCTGTACCACAAGTATTTTTCAACAAAATATACACAGCATAGATAGATTGCCTCTCTTCATGTGCTTTGGTTGTAATCGATCCAACAATGACTAGGAATGATTTGTACAATATGCAAAAGAATTAGAGGACGATGGAATACATTACAAAATTGGATCCTAAAGTGTTTGTGATTTTTTAAGACATTATTATCCTAGATACATTATCTATGGTAAAAACTGACTTTCCTTTCCTTACACTTATCGTTCCTAACTTTTAGGACCCATTTCTTTTCTTCTTAGTAACCCATGTATATGCTGATGGCATTGTTTTTCTAATCCACAATTCCCCCGCCTTATTAGTCTCTTAAACAACATCCACTAGTAACTCTTTGAATATGTGATAGTGGATTCTGATGCAACTGATTCTATGGGGTGTAGCAACAGATTTGTTTTCGTTACTTTTGTGGTTATCTAGTACTAATAGGCACTAAATTAGCTTCTTATTCTCAGCATTCCGTCTTTTAAAAACTTAGAAACACAAGCATCATGATTCGAATTAACACTCATTTTCCACAATAGCACAACAGCAATAACATTTCGAGTTCCTGGAATTTAAATGTCAATAACACGCATTTACAAACATTGATTGATTCAGGAAATACTAGAAATCCCTAGGTGTTCTTCTACCTCAGATCTTCTTAAACTTCACATGACTAGTGTTTGGCAAGACCTATCTTTCCATTGAGTACTCCTAGGCTGTGGTCTGCTAACATTAATTTATGATTTATTCCTGTAATGTAGATACCTGGATTAGTATTCAAGAAGTACTGAATTCAACTATGGTGCTCAAGTTTGTGTGGTAGCACTTGCAATTCGATACATGCCTGGTTAATTTCACATTTTGTGTATTTCTTATCAGCTTGCTTGCTGTTTGAGGCAAATTCTGTGGAGTTGACTGATTTTGATACACCCTCTGACTCATTATTTTTTAAACCGACTTTTCTTTGCAAAATATTCTCCTCAAGTTAGATCTGAAAAAAGGAGCCGTTTTCAAAAACTGATGGTTTTAGAATCCTTGAGGCCTTTTGGTTGTCGAACACAGAGGTTTATCAACATAGTGTCCACACAGATTTTTCCTTTGCAATTTTTCAATGAGTTTCTTAACTCACTTATTCAATGTCTTGTCTTAAGGCAGTTATAGCTTTCCAAATCTTGTATTTCAAATATTGTTCACTAGTTCCTTTCGAAATACATTTGAAGCCTTTTCTTACAAACTGTGTCAATTTTCAGTTGTTCTTGACATTCTTGTAAGCGATTCAATAAAAATTGAGTGTTTTTCTAATTGTAGCAAAACTCAGTAAAAGCTCATAGTGTACAATCTCCTTACTCACAAATCAGTTTGATCAGTAAAAGCTTTTGAGTGCAAGACATCACATTCCCTGTCTCTATGAGATATAAGCATTGTAATTCAGTGATCTCATCAAATCAGATTGAATATTGCAAATAATAACACTTAACATCTTTAGACTCACATTCTTTGGCAAAGCAACATCATACATGTTGGAAAAGTTTCTTCAAATCAGAATTTCAGTTATCAGCAAGTTCATCTCCAAGAGATTCAACCGTACTTTAAAAAATCTGCAATGCATTTCCTGCTTAAGTTCATGTCAATATGGGCCGAACCTATCAATCTGAGTCTTAAAAGGCAAGGGCATCAAAGGTCTTAACTAAGAGTTCCCTTATCTTGTCGCAGGTTGGTTCCGAAGATGAAGAAAAGGTCGTTTAAATGTTTATTTACCCATGCGTGTTGATAATTTCTTTCAGATGATTAATGTTATTTGTCATGACATTAAATGCTTTTCTACGTTTTGCTTATTGATTTAGAGCACTTGAAAGAAATCACGTTTTCTAAATATAATTGGCTTTGTTTTCACAAAAGATTTCTTCGTATTTTCTTCTTATTTCATTTTCATAGTGCGAAACTGAATTTCATAATGCTGGGTTAGGGGTTTTAAAATTTCATAAAGCTATTTAACATTGAGTAGACAAAAGGTCACTAAGTCTTTATTCAATGTTGATCGACTTACTCTCTACAAGAGTCTGAGTGTCTCTTCCCTATCTGGGACGAGTCTGTTTGCAGGATCAGATTGGTCATGTATGATCGCCATACAATCATGGTATACTCATTTTGAGCCTTTTTGAGGTACCTTTGGAATTGCAAAAGTAGGTCTTCCATTAAATGTAGGGCAATTTGATGCTAAACATATGAATGGTTTGGAATGATTGACTCCGTTTGTAGAAACCAATTTCATTCAAAACTTTATTTGGAATTTCCATGAAATCATTTGCAATATATTTTTCTTCCTTAACATCAAATCCGTTATACCATTTGTTTTTCTTCCTTGACAAGTACCTTCGTAATGTGAACTTGGTTTAAAAGACTCTTCTGTTGACAACTCATTATGTTTCTCTTTGACAATTGAAATTTCATAGGCTTTTAACTTAAACCTTTTTTTATGTCATTTCACTTTGAGCTAATAGTCCGAGAGCTTCATTTAACTTATTTCAAGGTTTTTCATAGTCAACTGTAACGATCAGTAAAGGCCATTACCTCCAAACCTCAGTCTGTTTATTTGAAGTGCAATCTTAGCAACTATCCCCGAATACTATTAGATTACTCCTGCGTTCTACTAGTTCCCCACAGAATAGATTTGCACACAGTAAACCTTGCTTCAATGGTTGCATTTGCTTTCTTTAAATGCTTTTGAATCGTTTTATTTACATCAGACATCAGCTTTAAATTAGCATTAAATTAGCAAGTGCAACACTCTCATCATCACTTCTACATCATTTTGGTCATCCTAATATCATTCATCTACACATATCCGGTGAGTCAGGAGTGACATCACTATCACCCTTTTCCAACTGCACAGTGTTAGTAAGGGATTCAGATTCGGTCAAAAATTGTGTATGTCATGGTAAACCACATTATCGTCAGTATAGTATTATACCAGTTCTACATGGCTCAGATCAATTCCTGATCTGCATGGAACCACCTCAACTTTGCATGTAACTGTAATGTGCTTCCAACTCTTGTTCATCAATCTCTTCATCCGTGTCTGCTAGCCAGTCAGATTGCTCTGCTTGAAGTTTGAATCACCTTCTCAGCTTGTTTACACAGCAACATCATTTCCATGTGATAACTGAGTCTTTTAACCCGTTTTGCTTTCTGCAATATATCCTTAGCATATGGAACCAAAATTCCTTACAGTTAAAACACTGTATCCCAGACTGTTGCACTACTAGACCACCTACAGTTTCCCTAGCCCCAACAACATTCACTGCCCTTTGATTCCCAAACTGTCCAATGTGATTGTCATTCTTATACCTTGGAGTAGTATCCACATTCTTGTTTCTGGTGATTGAGGAAGTTCTGAGGTTGTTGTTGGTAGGTTTGTAGATTTTCTTAAAGTACTTTGCAATGAGAGCCAAATTTTTCTGCATTTCCTTATCCTTCTGAGCCTTGTCATTATCACTATCTTCATACAAAGATGGAAATCAGATGAGGTGTAATTGGCTTTGCTATCTCTTTGCCTTAGTGTCTTGTAGTTGCATAAGATCTAGATGGAATTGAAGCTTTTGATGTTGGTGCATACGATTTGTGAGACTTTGATGACTGATAATAAGGGTCTTAAAGTGTTTGAGCAGTAGCAACAAGTGCTAATGGGTTAGCATTCTTGGCTATTCTTTCAGCACATAGTTCATTAACTTCCTTTTGGTATTGTTTCATAATGTCAAAGAGTTTGTGGTATGAAACCTCATACAACTTGTGTTGTTGCTTGACAATTGTGGCAAATCTTGACCATTCTAGTTGAAGTTGTTGAAGAAATTGAACATTGACTTGCATCGTAGCAACTGTCAAATTGTTTTTGATCATTTCATTCATCATCTTGTAGAATCTTGTATAGTAAGACTCAATTGTTTCTCCATCGTGAGAGGTGAATTGGACCAAACTCCCAGAATAATTTGTCTTGACATCTGAATATTGAGGTGATTCCCCTGTTGTAGCCTTTTGATGGCTCCCATATTCTTAGCTGTCTGACATGCATCCAACAGTTGAGATATTTCATCCTCTAATTCCAGTCAATATCAATGAATCGCTTCTTTTTCTGATTCAGAAAATGAGCTCTATTTTTAGGAGTCATATTCATAACTGTCCTTGACTGTTGTAAATTCAGGACACTGTTGGAGAATCCACTGTTGCAGAAAACGGGTGTTGTGCAATCGTTGGAGTGTAAGGACCTATGAGAATGCACTTCCTTAAGAGCATCACCAATTGGTCTTTGTATCAATGAATCGTAAGAACCTGAGTCGCCATTTTCATATCGACCTGTTGCAAAGCATGGTTAACGATCCCTTGAACCTCGCTGCCATATGTTGTTATGCATATTGACTGTCGGTGTGAGAAGTTACAATTGGAGTGTGTCATGATGAATGATTGAAGAATTATGAAGTGAAAATGATTTGTAGGATCTTAAGCAGGTAAAGTGATTGTTGTTGTTGTGGAAAACAATTTTACGGGATTTACAAGTCTTGACTAAACCAGAAAATACAAGAAGTATTTTATCGCGGGTTATTTTACTAAATCAAAAAACCGTGAAAACAAATTGTTGTCGGTGAAATCGTTGTTGACGTTGAAGACTTGAACTTATCGATAACGATTTGGTGAGCTTAAAACGTTGAACGGTCAACTAAATTTTGAGCTTGAAATGATTAACGGTTGATTAAAACTCAATTAAGGACAAACGGTGCACTAACAATTCACGTTGGAGGGCTAACGGGCTGTTTTAAAACAATAGGGACTAACGGTGTAAACTTGTTATAAACTAATAGAGGTTTAAAACAAAGGTAATAAACGAGTTGATGAATTATACTTGAACCCCAGGACAAAACTTGTAAAAATGGAAATTTTTAATCAAACGTTTCCCATCCTGATACATCATCACTTACCGTTTAAATTTTTTATAAATAACACGATTATATCTTTTTCGCTCGCGGACTCGTTACGTTATTGTCGTTAACATCTAAATAAACCAACGTCGATCGAACGATGTCACAACAAGATGATTATAATCCTTAAAGTCCCAAATAGAGCACCGGCACTCGAAACCGAAAACCCAAAAATTTTTTAAAACATGAAGATTTTGTTCTTGTGTGTAATTATTCGGTTTTGCTCTAGACTTTGGATTGTTTTCGGTCTTGTAATATTACTAGATTTGTTTTGCTTTAAACTTGAACGCTAGTCGGCTCAACTAAAACAATCGTTCGGGGAATTCCAACTTGTGATACTCGTTTCGATTGATCTAAATAACAACTAGTATCGTGAAGAAGAGTGACTAACTTTCGGGTCCTTCAGATTGTTTACTGCGTATCCGGAGTTCCTAAAATTTTCTAGATCGGCTTCTCAGTGGTGTTCTATTCGGATTCCTCATTGCTGAGAAACGTGACCTAGTTCGTGTCTTCAAGAGTGTGACTAATCGGTTTTGAGTGATTAACCTCGTTCGGTGTACTAGCTTGGTTTTGTGACGAGTCGATTAGATCGTTTGGCAAGGTTATTCGGTTTTACACAAACATCGAAGACTCCTTGTGTGCTTACTTTCTTGACTCAAACCGTGTAACAACCAAATGAGAATCTTACTTATGCAAAAAAAAAGGAAAATCCACTACTGTTGATCAACTAAAAAAATTTGTATGAAGCCCAAAGAAATATATGAGAACCGTAAGCCCAAAAATGTTTGACACAAATTTAGATGAGTTTGTTAAACAAAAAAAATTTGATGTATGTTAATAAGCATGAAAATGAGAAAAAATAATATCCTAATATGAAACCTTAGATAAGCTATAAGAAAATAAAAGAAAAATATGAAACGTGAGATTATGAGCAAAAAAAAGAGAAAAAAAAAGAGACAAAGAATAATTCGAACCAAAAAAAACTCACAATAAGTTACCACATCAAAAACACTAAACCCACCCGTGGCGAGTGATACCAAATGTCGGAACCAAGAACCACTTTCACTTCATTATTGAAACAAGAAATTAAGATGAGAAGATATGAAGAAATGTAGAGAGAGATTGGAGAGAATTTTAAAGAGAGAAAAACAAGAGTTGGTTAATTCATACAAGTGAAATCTTACAAATGAGAATCAACACCATTTTCCATAGTGGAAAATGGTTTAAATACCCTAATGAGCCATGGGCTTTCTAGGTGGGATGGGCTTGGGATTGACTTGGGCTTAGGCCCATTACACATACAATATTAGATTACTAAATAAGCCCTTTTACCCGTCTAGCCTATTATAACATATAATTAATTAAGTGACCGAGACCTAATATAATGAACGAACTTCCTTGTACGACATCATAATTGTCGGCTCCACATGTACTATTTTTGATTGTGTATAAGTGGCGGCACACTTCCCTGAAGTGCGGCGTACCATCTCGGAATAAAAGAAAAGTGCGGCGGTTTTGGCACAAAACCGGCGTACTTTCTGGGCTAGAAAATAATAATTTCGAATTTTAATGATTTTTTAACAATTAATTTTAAATATAAATTCATAATATGAACAGTGTATTTTTAAGTTTAATCGATAGCAAGCATGCATGGGTTAAATGATTCCTAAATATCATAATTCTAAGGGTTAATTGCTCATAAAAAAGGATTAAGGATTTATCAATCTCATTATAATAGATTAAAGTTCTCCATTGCTCTTTTCTTGTTACAGTTGCTCTTTCCCATTTTGCATATAAATGGAGAAAGTTCTTCTCCGGATTTTGGCACATCATCAAAATTTGAAATCGAGTAATTGATCCCAGTCGTCTGAGCTCTTTCCTGTTTTCTCGGAATCATCCTCAAATGGATCCAGTTTGGGATAAATGGTGATCACCCCATTACCGAAATCAACAATTCAACGAGATAGTCTTATGAATGATCTCCCCAAAATGACTCCGGGTATAAAATCATCTTCTTCAGGGTTTATGATGAACTTTACAAAGTAGAGCTCTCCTTTTAAAGCAGCAATAAGCTCTTTTTTAACCAACCTTTTTCCTTTATTTACCTCATAGTCCAAACACAACTTAACTGCGAACTCATTTGATATCAAGTTCTCATCAAATGCGAAGTTAATTTCACCATCAAACGCCTCTAAACCATTCACGAAATATTGAGCAATGTACCGCTCACTAATCACTGTTTCCATCCTATAGAAACTTAGTCCGTTAATGACTTCCATTCCTTTGCTAACAGTTGTGTCTTGATATTCTGAAGAATTCCAATCTCCTGACCCTTCAGCTTTGTCACTCGAGATTACGATCACATTAGCTCCTAAACAAATCCTTCCGAGACTCGAATTTAGGTCCATAATTCTTATAGAATGAAACATCATTAAAACAACTATTAGTGGGTTAGTTAAAACAAACTAACAGGGTACCCGCGCGATGCGGCGGTGGGTACTCTGTGATTAACCGGAAAAAATAAAAAGGAAATGATCCCGATCAGGCTCGGTTCACTTATTTTTATAGGTTTCGGTCGGTTCTCTCGGGTTTGTTTTCGGACGGATTTTATTTGCTAGCCGAACCGGTGACCACTCATGTTCCAGTTGAACCCGTTGGTCCGATCCGGTGTTTTGTTAGTTTGTACAATGTGTATAATAACATAATTTTTTTTATTTTAGGGTGTTTTAAAATAATATTAATTTGTGTCTTCAATGGATTAAGGGTATTTTAATAATAATATTAAATATGTTGACCGGTTAATAAATTTGTATTTGTGCATTGGTTAATTGTACATATTGCATAAATATTTGTATTTTTAAGTAATGAGGTATTTTAATAAGAGTATTAATTGTGTATTAAAAAGTTGTACAATATGTTTCTTTGTTTGTATGTTGTTTGCATGAAAAAGTGTATATAATATATTTTGTTTTTTTGTTGTATGCATCAAAGCTTGGACATTATGCATGAATCTTGGATTACTTAATTTTTTGTATTAAATGAGTAGAGAGTTACATTTTTATTTTATATGTAGTATATATATCAGGGTACACGCGCGTTGCTGCGGCGGGTATCCTGCAATCATGATTTCTGATGAACAATTTTTTCGATCATCATTTTTCGTTACAATAGCTTTACAGATAGCTAGATTTTTATGCTGGATAACTTTATGTATGAGACTATGAGCAACATATTTCATATAATAGCGTTGCTAGTACCAAAGTGGTTGTCGTGGTGAGAAATGATAAGCTGATGTGTGTCGTTTTGTATTATGCATACAAAAATCGCGTTTTGAAGTATGTGTGATTCTCCGAAACTTTGTTTTAGATACACGTGACATTCACATTTTTCGTTTCTGTTTAATACACCTTCTTTTTTATATTTTGCGTTTTTAAATTTTAATAATCAAAACGGGAAAATGTAATCATAAATGTTTTTCGAGTCATATTGTCATATAATGATTGTAATTATAAAAAGTGTTCTTAAACATAAGATGTTTAATGTTAATTAATTATTGTAACAGTAATCGGTACAATCGAATGATCAATTTTCACGTTCATTGTATGAAAAAGCTAAGACAATGGTTTGGCTTGCGGGTTTGACAAATACTTAGAAGAAAGGTTTTCTGGTATTATTGATTAATAGCTTGTTTGGTTTGTATCATGTATTATATTAATTATACTTTGGAGTGATGGGGTATTTTAATAATATCATTAATTATAAGAATAATTATATTTTTGCATTGGTGCATTAAATAGTTGTATACATCGCATTAAAACTTGTATTACTTAAAAACTATAAACGTTGCATTTAAGGATTGTACTATAAGCTTAATAAGTTGTATTACTTAAATTTTTTTGTGCATTAATGAAGAGAGAGGGTCTAAAATGTTTTATATGTAGTATAGATAACAATAGCTTTTTACATTTATATATTATTAATAAATAGATAGAGTTTTTTAATGCAAGAAACTTTTGTCCAAAGAGTAAAAAACAATCATTCTGCTTGGTTTCAGGTGAGATAGTGTGGCGCACTTCAAAAGAAGTGCAGCGTACTTTATAAGTTTTAAAGTGTTTATAATTTTTTATTTTGGTATTTTTATTTTTATTATTTTTTATATCTCCTAAACATCTATTTAACATAGCAAACATCAGGTTTTTAATTCATTTTAATTCATCATTTGGTTTTCTTAATTTTTTTTATGTCATCCAAGTGCTAAAAACCTAAAAACAAACGATTAAGCACATAATCTGGGCATATTTGCATGATATAAGGGGTTAAATAACCCCGTAATGTATAAAATGACACCTCATCACAAAATCTAAATTATAATTACCCCACATGGATTTAAGACGAAAGATTTCAAGACACGTCATTTTTGATTCTTAAATATTGAGAAAATAAATATTATGCTTGAAACATAAGTCTTTAATCTAAACACGTTTTCTCCATTTCTTCGTACCACATCTATTAATGGATAGAAAGTTCATTTATCATCTATATGCATGCCAATCCCGTTGATCATTCTTTTGAGAGTTTTTGTACACCCTCTAACATTAAAATGTAAGGAATCTTCTACCTTAACAATTCTTGATAATTCTTCAATAAGGGAAACTGCTTTTATGTCTTTCTTTCGGTATCTAGCAAAAGAAGTAGAGCACTCTCTTTTCATATTTTTAAAACCTGGAGGCCGACTGATGTGTTTCAAAAGCTTTAAATTTATAATGACTGATAGTACCGATTTTTTATAAGGAAACACACGGGTAAAAGTATAACCCACGTATGTAGTATAATTTTTAGGCAAGACCAGGTCGTTCCACGGGATTGGGTATTCTAAGAAATAGTCAATAAAATTACGAAAAGGTACTTATCTTATAGACTGTCACGGATCTAAAGATAACGATTTGATTCAAGAAACAAAGGACATGTTTGGTTAAGAAACAAGAAACATTATGGACAAACTTGAGTAGATGAATGATTCGCGAATGAAATTATAATCGATTTAAGAATGTTTAATTACTTAGAAAGATTATCTATTATTCATAATGAAAAACCCTTTCGGCCTTTATCTTTTATTATGAAAATTGCTTTAAGCATAATTCGTGTTTGATAATGAGTAGTATAAATTTTCTAAGCCAAGTTTGTTAGACATATGGTTTAGCGTTAAACCCTTTTGTACTTGGTTTAATGTTCGTTTACTTAGCCAATCCTCACAAGGCTAAGGTCTAGTTGTCATAGACAAACAACTTGGAAATCAATCACTAAACCAGAGTCTTTCGACCTATATTTGGAATAAATAGTGATCAAACGAAGATTAAATAGTCCAAGTTCAAAAACATCAAGCTTATATTATTCATATCAAAAGCTCATTCAAAAGTTAAGTTTGATCCATAATAATCATGTAGCTCCTAACCAAACATGTTAATCTACTCAACAATCATAATAACAACACATATAATCATGGTGAATTCAACATTCATATTATCAAAAGATAGAAACATGTTTTTACTAATATTTCAAGAGTAGATGTTCAAAACCTTACAATGCCTTCCAAGAACAATGTAACAATTGACTATAGTAACACTAGCAACTCCAACTTTTTGAGGGTTTGCTTGCTTCTTTACTAGGAAAGTGATGAAGGTGGTGGTTAACCTTCAAAACCTCTTTAGAACTACTAAAACTACTAGAACTTGTGATTGATGATTGAAAGATGAGAATGGAATGATTTGAGTGATGATTTCCTCCAAAATTCGTGCTCTATTTATACTTGAGGATGGGGCTTCAGTTGCATAATTTAGGAGAGTGGAAGGTTGCACAATCATTGCAATCATTTACGGTTTGGGAGTAACTGATAGAAAAGTGCGCCGCACACAAGAAATTGTGTGTCGCACTTAGTGATTAATTAAATGGCATTCAAATCGTTTAGAAGTACGCCATACAAAATATATTGTGCGTCGCACTTTGGCTTTAATCATTAATTCCTCTTTAATTTTTCTTCTAGATCCTTCTTTTAAAGACTGTTAGTGCATTTTAACTGGATTTCTTTGCATCGTTAGTCCTTTTCGTCACTTTTGGTCCTGAAATAAATATTACACAACAAACAGGCAAATTTTGCAATATTTCATGCATTAACGTATATATATTTAGTGTATTTTCGATGGATAATTTATGTATATTTGGAGCGTTATCAAATCCCTCCAAACTTAGCTTATTGCTTGCCCTCAAGCAATCAAAGCGATAGAATTTCGTTTGGTAAAACAAATTTATGATCACAAGCAAAGATAACGCAATAAAGCAACTCACAAATTTTTTATAGATAAGATTCGCTCAATTTGGTAAAATAGATAGTAAATGGAAGTCACTCATACACGCAGTCATGAAATGTTCAAATTACCATAGGCTTGTACAAGAAGCCAAACTTCACCGACATGGCGTAAGCACCAAACATAAATGTCAAAAGACGTAAAAAAAATTTAGTGATAATATTTATTATTTGTTGAGAAAGGTTTATAAATAAATCATAATCCATTTTATCCGTAATTTAACCAACTCTTCACTTATATCATCCTTCTTCTTCTCATATATATATTTTCTTCTTCTTTTTTTATTGCAACATAAAACAAGCATTTTCCACACTTAGTAAAGGAGCAATCATAAGAATTTGACTTCTTTGATTACTATAGTGTTCATCTAACCTATTTAAGAATTGAAACAACCTCTGCTCTTCCTTTTGCTTAATCAATGCACTCAAGAACAAAGAAACTTTAGGTGAGACATTAGCAATCACAGGTAACACATTGATGCTATCCAACTCTTTTTTTTACGACTTAACGAGCGTGTTTAAATTCTATTGTATTTTTTTTATCATTGGTGTCCCGCATTTTTAACTTTTACATGTCGCGTTAATTTTGTAAAAATTGTTTTTACTTGCACATGCATACACCCAGATATCTAGATATTTTCTACTTACATAAAGATTCAAAATTTGGCAAAGTTGGTCCCCTCCCTTTTCCTTGTTGTCTACCCTGTAAACATTCCGTAAATTTTGACTTTTTAATGACTATTTTAACCCGTTTACTTTTTTGGGTCTGAGCCTGTACCTGTTTGACTTTTGGTCTTTTATTGTTCACATAGAAAGTAATTACCAGCGTAACCGGTAAAAATTTCGAACTATTTTTATTTTAATTAACTCATCTATATTATTACGATCTCCAATAAGTGAAGTTATTTTTAACTTATTTGGCTCAAAAACGAAAAAGATATAGATTATTTCTAAGCCGACGTATCAAAAACGACCAGCTAAACCACATTTCCACAACTCGGACTCTAAAGCAATTTGATGTAAAACGATATTTCGGACAACTTTTCAGATTTATCTGAGACTTGAAAACGAGCAGAAAAGGGCTAAAACAGCCTCGCAACGTTTTAGAAATGAAACCAACGCATTCCGACGCAGAAAATAATTATATTATATTTAATTACCACCTTTTATTAAATAACAATATTTAATAAATTACTATACATTTTATTAAACGTTTTGTAGAAAAAGCTAATATTCGGGTTAAAATTCATTTTATTTTCCGGACAAAGTTTATCAGTAATATACAAAATAAAAAATAAACGTTTTAAATAAGTTTTATAAAACGTTTATGAAAATTATTCGAGTGACTCGAATCATCCGTTAAGTGGCTCAAACGAGTCCCAAACCAATATTTACCAAAAGTTGCACTTTTGCTCCCTGTGAATATGTTACATATCACCTTCCCAACCCTATTAAACACACAACACTTATATTAAAACCTTTTTAATATATATAAATATATCTTTACTATATATATAAATTATCTATATATATATATATTGAAGTTTTATAAGAATTTTCATTTACAAAATTATAACACACACACACCAACACATAATGCTCTCCCCTATCCCATGATTTTCGGCCACCGGCCACCCGCCGCCGTCGCCGGAAAACTTTTCCGGCGGACTTTTCCGGCCGAATCCAAAAAGATTCCTCATCACCCGATCTACCCGATCATCTATACGCACGACTCCTCCCCTGTCGCGGCTTCCCCCCGCTTCCGACGACAGCAACCTGCTTCCCCCCTCCCCCCCTTTTCTCCTACGGCCGCTGCCCCACGGCAGCCCCAAAACCACCACCATCATTATCATCACCATCACCACGCCATTATCACCACACCACCATCACGGCCCCACACCTCACCACCACCGCACCATGTGGTGCGTTTCGTTTTGATGATATAACACAAAAGTGTGCTTCGGTGTTGGTAGAAGCACTATCAAAAGGTGCGTTAGAATATTCCTAAGCACAATGATGGTGTGGCTGTGATGTAGTGCATGCCGCCACCATTGGGTGGGTTGGGGTGTTCTGCGCCACTATAGGGTTGTGTATGGTTTGTAATGATAAAGCACAGATGGGTGGGCGGTGTGTTGTGGTCCGGGTCAGCCCCGACATAGGGTGCGTCGGGTTGTTTTGTCGGCCGAAAGGGTGGCAGCCACCACCATGGGGTGCGGTTGGGTGGCAGCCACCACCGTAGGTGCGTTTGGTTGCGGGTTTAACAGCCGAAGGGGCTGTTTGGTTGTTACGATACCGAATAGGGTGCGTTTGGCTTAACCAAAACAACATAAGGGCGTGTTTGGTTGTGTAGGAAACCCAATAGGGGTGTATTTGGGTACATCAGAATAACAAACATGGGTGTTTGTTTCTGGTTATTAACATCGAATAGGGTGCGTTTGGTTAGGTAGAAATGTATAAGGGAGTGTTTGGGTTAACAGAAAACACCCAAAGGGGTGTTTGGGTGAGCAAGAAACCCCAAAAGGGGCGTTTGGGTGAGCAAAAAACTATAAAGGGTGCGTTTGGGATAGCAGGAAACCCAAACATGGGTGTTTGGGACAGCATGGGTGTTTGGTTGGGCAGATTTGCAATAAAGGGTGCGTTTAGTTTAGCACAAAGACCAACAAGGGTTCGTTTGGTTTATGCAATTGACTGATAAATATAACACAAGATTTATAAATTATAAATCGAAACTCAATGGTGGTTAATGGTTAAATAAATGTGATATTCATTACTTTGTTTTAGTTGATATATAAAAATATATACATAGATATTTTAAAACACGGCGGGTTGTTTTGGAGTGGAAAAAAACATTTAAGAATTATAAATAATAGGGGAATGTTATATAACCGAAAGATCATGACGAAAATTTATATACAATTCTATATTTTAGTAATGTTTTACTAAACCTCTATTATTTTAGAAACCCGGTAAAAGAGACTAAGTTATATTTTAAAGATATATTTATTTATAACTGTACAATAACTCGACAATGAATAATAATTATACTTTTACAAATGAGACAACAATTTTAGCTACGATCCGTCAATATGACGAAAGATTAATTTATAAAATATTATTTTATAAATTCCAGAGAGAAGGTAAAACATAACATTTGTAAAATGCTGTACAAACATCGGTTGTTTAAATCATAACAATAAGACGTGTGTCTACTTTAATGCAAGGACTTTTTATTAAATAAATTTGGTGTCAAAAATATTTGTGTTCAATTATTTTCCCACGTTCCATATAATACGTGTAAAGTATTATATACTTGACAAAAATCTTTGATTGTCTATCTTCATTATTATATTCACGTACGAATTATATACTGTCTCATTTTTCATATGTAATATATACATAATATATTACATACTTTTCGTTTACATTTCGATTTACTTTATTTAACCAACCACCAAACCATTACAACTTGAGATCTAAATCCATTATCAATGCGTCGCGTTGATGTAACCATATATCGAAAAACCCTGATACATTACTCTAGGCTAGTGGGTCTTAGCCGTTAAGATAAACCACAACTTCTTGATCGAGCCGTTCCGGTTTTCCGTTTTGTTAGTGCTTAATATGTCAGTTCTACAAATCGTTCTACAATACATCAATGCGAGTTTATAGCCCAATGTTTACTTTGGTTTAACTTATATTTTTGGGGTTAGAAACATGCTTGTTTTACAAATACATTACATGTTATTACAAATTCGTTGCATTCTCATTTACATAGTTCACTATGGGATACATTATTTGACTTCATTTTTGGTCACAAATACATACTTTACTTTTGAAATAATTACGGATTAGCTTAAGCGGATTGAACTGATAACAACAGTTACGCCCGGTGTTCTTGGAGTTGACACGTAACGGAAGTACATATTTTTACATTACTATATTGGGTGTTCTGAGGGACACCTTAACGGGAGTACATATCTTTACATTACTGCCCGGGTTTTCTTGGAGGTGACACCGGTAACAGAGTACATATTCTTTAAATAAATTCCGGTGTTCATAGAGGGACATCTGTGAATGGGTATATATAATTCTACTCACAGCTTCAATGAACTGTAAATCACTGGAGGGTGAGCCACGAACTGTTATAAAATAATCTATTCGGGATTGACATCCCCGTTCGGGTGATTAGTTATCACTGGGAAAACGAATGTTATAACATGTCGGATTACGATTGGTTGGATCTACAGTGGCAATACATACTTGAAACATTTTGGTGATATATATATAAATATCATACATGCTTTGAACAATTGCGGTTCAACATTCATACGTATATTTTTGTGACTATTTGGGGATTGAAATGGTCATGCATACTTTACAACTATTTGATTTCTAAAAATCATACATACATTTTGGAAGGACATTTAAGGATTTAAATGGTCATACACACTTTACAGAACCTTGGTTCAACATTTATACTTAAACAAATCTATGAACTCACCAACTTTATGTTGACACTTTTTAAGCATGTTTTTCTCAGGTGAATTAGATGCTTGGCTTACTTGATGTGCACTGGAGTCTAAAACTGACAAGATTTCATTTATGGATTTCTACTTATATACAAATGATCAAATCTCGTTGTATTGCTTTCAAGCTTTTTGTGGTGATGCAATTATGGGACAAATGTTATATCAATTTCAAGAAAATCAACGAGATTACTTTTCAAACGACACATTTAGAGGTCGTTCTCTTGTATCTAGCGCTGTGTATTATGAAGTAACGCCCCCGGACACATTTCCGCTGCGACACATTTTTGGGGGTGTTACAGATTGGTATCAGAGCACTGGTTATAGAGAACTAGGTTGCATATTTTACCCTAGACTATAACCGTTTTCACAAGCATTGCATCACAGCAAACATTTTCAAAGTGCATACACACTACTTGCTTACTTGCTTAGGTTACTTGTTACCTTAAGTGCTTACATGACATACATATATATAATATATATGCTTGCATTCCTTTTGCGTATATCGTACGTTTATTTATATAAGAGTTAATTATATAAATACTAGAACATTTCTTAAGACATTGTGAGTTGCACAATGGTCTCATTTCGTTCTCAGACATTGTAAGTTAAACAATGGTCTCTAAGAATATTATTTTTCTTCATAGCTTTATACAATATCGTATTACACGGAGACCGTCATAATTTTTGTTTACATGGAATTATGTATGAATCTAAGTATTACAAGTCTTGTATGGGCGGGACTTGTAATATGAGGATTGATATGATAATTGCTATGTTAACAAATCCCGTCACAGTTCTGTTTACATAATTAGTAATGAATCTAAGTATTACAAGTCTTGTATGGGCGGGACTTGTAATAGGAGGATGATATGATAATCGCTATGTTGACTCGTTCATATAGAACTTAACCTTATCTACTCTAACCGAGCACTCAGTAACTATCTTGAACACCAGGTCGATATTCCTTGATTGTTTTACCCCCCGTCTCCGAAAACGAGTTTTGGACACTCGTCCCACACTCGTTAGAGAACATGCATCGTCATGTTATCCACCACCTTAAAGGTTATGTGAGTACGCGTATTACATCGAAAATTATTAAGTATGATGATTTATAATCTCTTTATTTGAAAGGATTGGGACGCCCGCCTCTTCAGTTAAATAAAGAAATTGTAAATCTCCGAACCATAAGTTTATCATTTCTTACTTATATAAATTAGGACGCTCATTTATGTAAGTAATGAATAATAAATGAGTAGGCTTAATGGTATCCAATATGACACGAGTATGAACTCGAACCCGATAATCACCGAAATCCGTTAAAAGGGTTTAGAAGCACAATAGTGTCTTGCCACTCTGCAGAAATCTTAAGGCCTTGCTTGAACTACCTTATCTCATTCTTAAGTTATTACTTTTGCCGTTGCTAATCCTCGCGATCACGAACTGTTCGTGGAACTAACAGACTTGTTACACACTTGAACTAATGGAGTTGATTCATCCTCGAACTAATGACTGAGTACCATATTTCGCTGTCTATCGCATAAGCTCTTCCGTGAGCTCCTCCTATTTGTTGAACTTGATTATGGGGATACTGTTTCTCGAAATGTCCTCATTCTCGGCATCCCATCACCGTTTGATATAGTTATTGCTGTTAGGGTTGCTGTTGATTGGGTCCTGGAGCGGTCACAGCTTGTACAACTTTATTCAATAGGTAGTGCAACCACCCTTAAACCAGATAAACACCTATCGACGAAAGAGATAGTCGAACTATTCATTTCGGCCACTAGTAGGAAGACTAGGGTCGCGATACATCCTGGTACTACCAAGTAAGTTGGATACTTACATCTAGGGGTGTCAATCGGATCGGGTTAACCCGACCCGAACCCGAACCCGAACCCGATAAGGCTTATCGGGTCGGGTCTAATCGGGTCAAATATTCTTATCGGGTTATTTTGACCAGAACCCGATAACCCGATAGTGTTATCGGGTCGGGTTCGGGTTAACTAAAAAATGCTATCGGGTTATCGGGTCAACCCGATAAGACCCGAAAAAATTTTTTTTTAGCCCAACTCTCCTAGCTCAATTTTTGTTATCTGTATGTTCGAAATGCTAATTCATGTACAATTTCTAGTTAAGCTTTTTTTAAGCCCAACTGTCCTAACCCAATGTTTGTTATCTGCTTGTTATTGGTGTGCATTGCATATACTGTTTAATTATATTTACATGATGTAAGCATAGTGACTTTCGAGTATCAATTATATTTAAAGTTTGAGTGCCATGACATTACTATTATCTAAAGTTTGAGATTAAGCATTAATATAATAAAAGTTATACTTAAAAATTTAAAAATTCGTTTTGAACCTCATGCTATCAATGTTTAGTTGTTTCCCAAGTCTTTATATTATATTTTATTTTTTTTGAAAGAAAAAAAAAATTGTTGTCGGGTCAACCCAATAACCCGAAGCACCCGACCCGATAAGACCCGAACCCGATAACCCGATTACTTATCGGGTCAGGTTTCGGGTGAGCTAAACCCGACATGACCCGACCCGATATGACCAGATAACCCGATAACACCCCTACATGCATCCACAAAATAAGATGACAATAAGATTAATTATATGGAGTATATACGACATTAATTAATAACTAATGCAACCCGTAAAAATAAGCATACAACAAATCGTACATGACCAAATCAGTAAAAAACGACATTATTTTTCTAATGTAACTTAATTAACTTCTTTTATTTAACTTTTCATTATATCTCACTAGCGACTCAAG